>CAXIVR010000009.1:108470874-108635874 GCA_964035755.1 Teleogryllus oceanicus
TGGCACTGTTACTGAAAGACAGAACAGTGGCATGACATTGGCTGATGGAGTGCAAGTTCCTGCTACTGCTGGACAAAACAATATTTTGAAAATTCATTGTTATATCCGATCCACTAACATTAAGGATTCTGCTAGAGTACATGTTCCTGAAGAAAATAATCCTAAAAAGTCAGAACCAGTGCAAACAGAAAAAACTCTTGCAACATCAAATGGTGGTTCCTGGGCTGTTCGTCCAAATCTTGTGAGAACTAGTGATCCACTTGAATATCCTGTGAGGTAATGCAGAAACCCATTTTTCTCAAGCACTAAATCAAGATTTCAAGCCTGGTAAAAAATTTTTGCCTCATAGTGAGCATATTTTGGATCCAAATTCTGTATTGACTTTTAACTCAAGTAAACCAGACATAAAGAATCCACAAAGCAAACAAATGTTAAACAGAGTGTTTCTGGTCCTGATCATTTAGTCACCAAGCCAAATGGTACCACCTCATCAGCCAATCCTCATCAAGTAGCATCAGTTCTGGAGGGTCCTACAGGTCAAATATTGGAAGTTTGCCTTCAGTGGTGAGGAGAATATAATGCTGAGGGCAGGAGCAGTATCTGGAGATCATAGGGCATCAGCTAATTTAGTAGGTTATGAATCAGAGAATGGGGCAAGTGGATACTTCAAATGTTGCCTCCATGGGGGTAAGTGGAAATTACAGAAGGAAAATGCATGATTGAAATGTTTCACCAATGAGTATCTAAAAATTGCATAATTTTTCACTTTCTTGTCTTCTTATCATTTATGAGGCATAAAAATTCCTTCAAGCAATTGAGAGAATAACTGACATTCAATTTTAAAATTGTGTACAATTGAACTTCTCATATGTATAAATAACAAAATTATCAAAATGAATTTTTTAAAGTTTTCTGTTTTAAAGTATATACAAGTTTTTCAGATATTGGAAAAATAATTAATTTGTACAATTTTGTAGTAGAAATAATTTATTTTGTATATGACTTCAAAAAAATTAGGAAACTCCTAAACATCGTAGATGATGTTTGTGTTGATGTATTTTCCAAAATTCTCGAATGATAAATGAAAATTAATAAAATGCAGCATTGCGTTGATTTGTAGATTTAATAAGTTGCTGCAGTTTGCTTAGTATACTCTTGCATAAACTTAACATCCTAGAAAAGAAATATAATATTATTTTGTCTGACGATAAAATTATAAATGCATTCTAAAATAATTTCTTTATAACTATGAAGAATAGTTCTTGCAATTAGTTACTAGATTCCATGGATAAGAGAAAGTTCATTTTATCTCTATATGAATTCTCGTTATTTGGAACAAATGTGTATTAATGGACAAAGCAAAGCAAAGCAATCAAAATACAAGTTCTCACTATGATGAAACACGATCCTCTTATTTTAATACCAAATACATGATTTTATTTTAATATATGTGTTTATTCAGTCTTGAGCTTGAGATTTATATTTTATTTCTTATGGAGTTTTGTTTTTTTAGTGGTGAATGAAGGCAAAAAGTAAATATGAATATGAGTCATAGTTTGCATCTGATTTGGCCAAAGCTGTGTATGTTAACCCTACAAAAACTGCATGTTTATAGTTTGAATGTGCAGTTTTATGTTCAGACATTTAAATGTATAAATGTTTGTAATAGAACCAAATTTTTGTGGAAAAATCATTCAGTTTGATTGGATGAATACATTTGAGAATAAAAGTATTTTGTGCAGGGTGTTCTAAAGTTGCACATTGATTAATTTTTTAATTAATTTTCAGAGACAAATCAGATTTCAGATCCCAATTTCAGTGACAGTTTTTAATGAGTTTTCAGGGACAGATTTCAGTTGGCAGATTTTCGTTGGAACAAACAAGCACAGTCTTATTGTTAATTTGTTATTGATCAATTGTTGAGACATAATTTGTTTCAACTGTAGTTTTGATTGTGATAAGTTTATTCTTTATTTGTATGTTTATGCATGAAATTAATAATGTTCAACTGCATGAACTGTTTGTATTTAGATTCACCAAAACCTTCAGTTCCTGAGACTCCGAAGATACCAGTTCCTTCAGAAGAAAAATCGGATGAAGGTGACTTCTGAAATTTAATATGATAATCTAAAACCAAAGTTTTTTTAAATGATTGTTGGAAAAGGGGATAGTTATACCCAAAACATTTAGTGGTAGTCATTACAACTTTTATAGAATTTGGAAGAATTTTCCTGATTTCTCCAGATCAAGGAATCTTATTCTCCAAATTCATTTCTAGCATTTAATTTTGTAATTTAAATTTCACTGAACTGAATAGGTTTTGATCATGGGAAAAGTATGTGTTTAGAAGAATCTAAATGAAACATTTTTAAGTATTTTATGCAATTGATAATTTGAATTAAAATTATTTTAAACTTAAAACATGCACTGTTTTGAATTAAATTTTATTAAAGATGAAACATAGGCCAGTCTGGCTACCAAGTTTTTTCTCAATAAAAGTTCCACACTTTCTTTTATAGACAGTCACAAAATCCACATTTATTAAAACATAAATTACTTACATTCAAATTGGCATCTGAAATAAGAAACTATGCGCGGTAACGCTCCGGTAGCCAGGAGGTGTTTCCATCATCAGCCTTTAATAATAGTTCTCTCTCCATAGTAGGAGCATTCACAGCTGAGGCCAGAATTTTCCTCATATGTATATCATTTGTAATTTTCTTCTCCTACAAATTTCTTGTATTTGTATAATGTTTATACATACTTTCAGGATCATTTATAACTTCTAATGTTTATCGAATTAAAATCATCACAATTTTGGCAATAAGTTAAAGGCCTGATGATGAGGCAGTTTGTTTTCATTACACCGAATTGCTGTTGGTTTCTTGCGTGGAACATTTTGTCATTCGTAATGATATCGTCAACAGATGACAGAGGCTTTCGCAGACAATGTCAGATATGCCGATATGCCTAGAAGTAGTACAGCCGGTCAATTATTCGGAGCAGTGTCTCCTAAGCTCGTTGCACCTCAGAATTACAGAGTTTTTCATCAACCAAATTTTATTATATCGTAGTTAGATGCGGTAACAAAAAGCTGGGAAATTATAATATCGACTGTGTTACCGGAAAATATTCAAGTAAACTTTCACATTGCCAGCACTGGCAAAATCATAATTTCGTGATGATCGCAGTAATTGGAATAATTAGATAGAGTTTCATACAGTACTAAATATGGCAAGAGTTGTACTAAGCTCTGTTCGCTTTATGAATACTATTGAATTCCAAAATCTGAGAGAAAGCTGTAAAATTCTTTTGATACATATTCTCATTATTACTTCATATTCAACTTGTAATATTTCGTTTTTTTCTTATAGTGTTTCTAGTTAGTAGATAATACATTCCGGTAATTTTACAATATTTTATTAAGCTGAGTTTTAGTTGAATCAGCATGCTTATTGAATGCTCAGTGTATTAGTAAATTGCTACGTCTGTTAGTAACAAATGCCTGAAAGTACCTGAGATTAACAGGTGACAATACTTGAGCGTGCCTCCTGAGTTTTAGCAAACTCTCATTCTTCACAAGAAAATACAGTCATTGCTGACATTAGTTTTGTGGCATTTATGATAATATAGTTACTGTTAAATTATTTCACATTTTCTAAAAATATAATATACTGTGTATAGCTTACAATTATGTGGATACATTCAGTGAAAGAGTTATCACGTCAGCAGTATTTGACACATTCTCATCTTGTCAGGCTGGTAAAACCCCATTCATAGCTGCCTTCTGTGCCGTGCAAACACTGCACCAGATTACCGTTGTTTGCTCATTTGCCTGTTGCCCAGCTGATGCAGCACGCACAATTACAAACAACGGGCGAATTACACGAGTTAATCATTATATTCGCAATGCCTTGTGAAAAGTGAGCCCAGTTTGATTAACGACAATCAAATCAGTACTTCAGATAGCAAGTAAAGTGAATACATGGTACAATCTGTTCTGTGACCAACATTTCATGCTGGAAATTGTACTCCATTTACAAAAGCCAACGCCACCGATCGAGCATCATACCAATGAAAAACGTTTTTTAATGCCTACATGAAATTCCACCTCAACCGTCATGCCGTGAACAGCCGACCAAAATCATTCCCGCAATTTTCATATATGATAAAGATATTCTCGAGAATTTTAGAATTATATCAGATTTGAGCCAAGGTACCAATAAAGAAGGGTCATTTTTTCCTTTAGCTTAAGAATATTTTCATGTTTTGATGAGCAATGAGCAGTCTCTGTAAGCTTATAGTTTTCTAATTTCAAACTTATTCATATAGCTCAATATAGTTGAAATAGTACTTTAATAGTCTATTTATTTTCTAAATTGGTTTGTTACTATATTTTTGTTTTTCATGTTTATTTCAAAGAGTATTTAGTAAACAAATTGTAAGAATATTATTACTGCAATTTGAATATCATCGAATTATGGTTTTAACTAAAAATAATTGCTTTTTAATTCATCACTCAATAATACTATTTATTTTGATTATCATTGTTAATAATGCTTTCTTCTCATACTTCTCCGAAATAATGCAAGTGTTAATGGCTTATTATGTGTTTCGAATCATATTTCTTGCAGTAAAAATGCGTTCACAAAACGAATTGTACTTATTCAGTGCAGTTATCAAGAAACAAAAATTTCTTATAGTAGTGTTCTCTGAAATGATTTATAATGTTCTGTTTCATTATCTCTTTAGTTTCGCACTTATCTGACTTTATTGAGATGATGGCTCTCACATAAGAGATTTTGCACAGTTATTTCTCAGCTTAAGAAGCTCAGAGTTTGGCTGCATTTAGTAGATGATAATTATTTGCACTAACATGTTTAATGTAGATGTGATAAAAGTTAGACATTATGTGATGGGATGGCTTTTTGCATTCGATGATGTTAAATTATATAATGCAGTAATAAATGCGCTTCTGTGTAGATGTGCATGCAGAACCAATGATTGCTTCCAATTGTTAATAACAAAAACGTGATACACATAATAATACATACATTCACTACACAATGATGTAAAGAATACTTCAACATTTATTTCACAACATGTGCAATATTTCAACATTATTGTAATACGTTCTTTTAAAGCAAATTTATTTTTGTTGTCACTGCTCACCATCAATATAAGCTTACCACAGCACACCTAGAATTCACACAGTTTTTACAATTGAGCCATTACACAATAATATACAGTTCATGTTAAACATGAAATTAATAAAATACTTTTTGGGCATATTTAAATCATTGAATGGATATACATATTTATTTTATTACTAATATGCTCTCGATAACACATTGAAGGGTTGTACTGCGAGAAGTAGGTGATGCGTCGAGCCTTTTGAGATTTTTTAAAGCTGTAAGACTATACTTCAAGAGGAGAAGGAATTAAATCATTTATTTATGTTTATGATCGTTCTATATGTAAGTTCTTTCAGGGCACTCAAGAATAACAGGATGCAGATAATGTTGAGCTCCACATTTGCAGGTGGTCGCCTTTTTACATGAATGGCAGACATTAGCGGCCAATATTCGGTAATTTTGAACTTCGTTGAAATTCAGCGAAGCTGAAGGTTGTAGCTCGACACGCTTTTTCTGCTTGAGTAAAGTCAACTACTTGTACTCATCAGCCATAATCATATTTTTAAGGTATATTATGATATCGAGAGAATCTTCACATTGTTAAATTGCCAATGAAGATATGGTATTTGAAGTCGAAATGAAATCAGCCAAGTCATTATTTTTGCCAAAATATTAATTACCGATAGTTGAATATAGTAGGTTATACATTATCTCCATACCTTGTTTTCATTATTATTCCGAATTCTGGGAAACTACAAGAGAGCCTACAGACAATTTATATTGAGCTTTTTATGATCACAATTGAGATTTCAAAACGAAGGAAAAAAGTTTTCTTTTTTCTTCTTCTTCTTCTTTCTTCTATTTTCCTCTTTGTGATGGTAATGGTCAAAATCGTATATAAATGGTTAAAAAATTTGAAACATATGTCTTATCATCGTTAAAAATCACAAAGATACTAAAACTTCAGCATACAGTTTTCAAACATGTTAGCAGCGTTGTTTTTTTTATTGTATGAAGATTGCATTTGATAAAATCTAAAAATTTAGCCGACTAATATACTTTAATGATGCTTTAGGGGATATGTGATGAGCGAGAGGCCGCGTGAAACATTGCTTCCACTGTTTTTTGCACTATTTTGCTCAGATTTATTGATCACTTCTTTCCCTCCTTTTCTTTCACGATCACTTCTTTCACTTCATTTTTCTCCTCATTTTCCTTTCGTACTGCTTTCTGCTCTTGCTTCTATACGGCAAGATTGAAACAGCAAGTATCGCACTGAAAAAACGGCCATTCTTTGACAGAAAACTTCATCACAGTCTCAAAAACAAGTTGCTATTGTCTCACATAGCCCATATCAACATCAAAACCATAGCTTTAGGGAATGAATATTAAAAATTATTTCATAGTAAAGAATCTTGTGTTTAAATATTGTGATTTGGGGCTTAGAGCTAGAAATTGTTGTTTGTAGCTTCTGTTTTAGTCAGCTTGTTTTGAGTTTGTTTTTTCTGTTTAGAGCCTATAATGTGTCAGTTTCGTCTTCAGCTTGCGTGACGTTCACATGTGCCAGTAAATTGTTCAGATTTATGTGTGTCGTTCAGCTGATTGGCGGCAATATTTGCTGTGTTCGCTGAATGTGTCAGTTAATTCAAAACTATCTATACCTCCAAAATTTAGTTCTATTCTTAGTGAACTGTCATCGAGTTTTGGAACGTATTGGCGGGAAGTCTTGACAAGACCAGATTACCTGCAAAATTTCTCGTACCAAATTCCGATTTAATTGTCTCTCGATGGGATTTGCCATCATCTTCAAAGATGGCGCACGCATTTCGTTGAAATCCCTTGATTTTGAAATTTCCGTTGTCTCATAATTCTAGCCGATGTCTTCTCCTACCACTACAACATTGAAAATATTTTTCTCTCGAATGAAATCGTTTTTTAGCATATTTTAAAATAAGAACATGTAAAATCTTTAAACAATAGTTTTTCTCACAGTTGTTTTGCATTAAAAATAGGTACTTTTGCAAGAATATTTTTTCAACTGTTGCAATTTTTAAAAGATTCTTCCATGCATAAAAATAGGACACAGCTGCTATTTGGCACAGTGTCTGTTAACGTATTGTGATTCATTACAAATATTTGCTGTGGCAGGTGGTGTAAAATATTACTTACACACAGCACTGATGGTGCAGCAGACTGTTTGAGCATTTCACCAGCTGATTTGGGTCTTCTAGCAAAACATTTGAGTTTGTTTGAGAAAATAGTAATGACAAAGCTGATCTGAGCCTCAGTGAAACATCACATGACTTAGCCACTGTCCTCTTCTCAAGTTTCCAATGTGATGTTTTAGCCATTTAAAGTTGTTTTTCGATTAGTTTGCAGTAACATTTGCAAAGTTTTAATTATACTTCAATGTAACTTAGAATATGTGTCGTTAGTAAATTGTCTTCACAATATTTTATTAAAATATATAATGATATTATTTCTATACATTTAGACACAAAACCAGACTTAGATCACATTGGAAAGTCTGAACCTGAAGCAGCAAATCAAGCGATTGAAGGTGATGCCAAGGTTATCAGTGGAGAGCCTGATGATCATGAAGAGCAGAATGCTATGGATGGTAGTCAAGTGGAGAATGGAGATCCTCTTGCGGATCATGGAGGTGATCAGACACAAGATCATGATGAAGCTGGCCTCGATATGGATCAAGAGTTTGCTACAGAGTCTCATCGCTACAATGAGGGGGCAAATGATGAACCTTCCAAGCCTGATGGTTCGACAAAATTATCTGATAACAATAATAACAAAGACTATAGTAAGTGAAAAATTGTGGCATTTTCTGGGAGTTAGAAATGTTGAAAATATTAAAAAAATTAAATCCAAAAATCTGCTTTAGGTGGAAAAAAGAAATTTTACCTGCTTCAAAAGGGGCAAGGAAATTTTCAGTACTATTGGTATACCTAGTAAATTCTAAAATCTTTTAGGCCACTAACAAGGTAGTTTTGATTTCAACTTTCTCTTTAGTTTGTTTAAAACAGACCTATTGCAGAAGTACATCGAGCTTTCATTCATTGAGCTTTGACATTTTTGAGGCAAGCACTTTTCATATATCGTTATGGGCTAAAAATATTAATATAATAATAATCTTCAGTTGTACTAGGGACAAGAATCTTGCATTGGCTTCTGCGCATAGTAATTAAGTGATCAACTGTGTCGATGGGTTAATATCAGATTCCAAATTGACAGACGCCGTTCGTCAACGAAATTTCAGAATTAAAGTCACCGTGATTCATTGTTCATTATGCGCCATTCTCGCTGATCACACACTGCGTTGCAACAACAACGAAAAGTATCAATGTTTGGATGACTTGAGGTCTTCTCTGTCATTTCATAGGCAATAACTGAAAATAATGCCATTTCCGACACTTCCAGTGATCTTTCTTTAACTTAGATTCATTAATACGCTGATATTGGTCACGCCAGATAACTAGCTCATTTCAGCATCAACGCCGTGGGGAGTCAAATGTGAGACTAGTGAGAAATATGTACTTATACTTGAAATATTTATATGAGATACGAAAGTGTTTGATATCAATACAATTGCCTATTTTCATTGCATTTTAAAGTTCATTCATTAATAAAATAGAAAATAATAATTTATCAGACAGCAACAGAGCAATAAAAATAAGTTTCATACTGACTTGAAAATATGTCATACTCATTTCTGTTCTCTTAAGATAGTGTCTGGCTTCGAGAATGAGCAAAACGCGAAAATTTCATGCTCAATTTTTAATATGTCGCATGCCGTTTAATGCCTTTAAACGATACCAAATGCTTTTCGTTGTATTTTCAGTTTTCTAGAAAATATGTTTTTCTAAGGAAGAGACAACTGTCTTCGTTAAATCTTCAGATTTACCTCTGAATTTCAATATTTATGACAAAACAACATTATCAAAAATCAGCAAATTATTAAAGATACACAGCAATTCTTTTTGCAGCATGTAACGATTTGTCTTGCGAATGAAATAGAATACAATATGCCATTGTAAAGTTCAGTTTTGTGAATCGAAATGTCTGCGAACAGTTTATATACAATTATTTTCAAAATAACAAATCACAACTCTCAGTTTTCATAGTACTAAAGTTTAATATCCTTGTTTATTCATTTCAGAATTGTGAATAATAAAGAATTATCAAAATACTACTTGTTGTATATTAGATGTTTGAGAACACTGATTTCTTGTGAATAAATTGAAAAATTCTTTTAATTATTTGATCTTTAGCATAAATACCGTATATAGAAGAAATAAATAGAAATCACTTGGGAATTTTTTTCTTTACACGCCAAATTTAGATAAGCTGCACAAGACTATTTTTTGCTTCGAGTTGTGTTGTGTCGCACATATCGTTTCCACGTGTCACAGTGCTCACTGAACAGGCACTTCGTGTTTGAGGTTACATGTACATACTACATGTATAATTGTAGATGTTAAGAGGCCAGACGTAAAACATGCTTTATTTGGTTTGTCTACCTAATATAATTCTTGAGTTATTACCGTTCACATATTTGTAGTGATTACACACAGTATTGTCAGCCTCTGTCATGCCTGCTTTTTGTGAAATATTTTTTCTATGCACTAGAAACAGTCAGATGTGATCTGAGCTTAACTCTGAATACAGCAGACATGGGATAATATTACTAGCTGCCAGAGTATTTGGGCAATGTACCTCTAGTTTCAAAGACTCCAATCTCTGACAATTATCGCAGGCCGAAAGGAGGCCTCTTCTCCCTCATTTAGTACAGGCTGAAACAGCTGTTTTCTCTTTTTTTCTGTAGGACAGATGAAATGAAGGTCTCTGCCTCAGGTGGCTGAAAGGAATTATTGTGTTTTTATTTATTTTATTTGAGAAGCTCATTTTGTATTTCTTTTATTACTGTGTTTTTTTTCATTGTAGCTTATATACTACTTATTTACCTTATCAGATTTATACTATCCATTTTGATGATGATTTGTTCTTTTCTTTAAAACTTAACTTTGCCTTATACCTTAAATTTCTTGTTCTTATAACAGGAAGAATTCCAATAAATGATGCTGAAGGAGGATATGCACATGATCGGTTTGTTGATGCTGAGGACTCTATTTTTCGCGCATGCTTTATCATGACAGTCTCTGTGTATACTTGTTGCTTGATATTTCATAACAAGCAGAAGGCAAAGCAGTTTCATTTCAAGTAATATTAGTTTCCTCTCATTTGGTGTTGTTAAGTTTTGGTTGTTGAATGCATGCATAGAATTGCAGAAACTGCCTAATTCATATTATTGAATCTTTGAAATAGTACAGTGAAACTCTCAGTTTTGATCCCCATTTTCACATTGTATTCTTTGAAATTCATATACAGTGAAATTTCGATTCTTATCATAAATCTGGAATTTGTCCAATGACAAGAAAACATCCATAAGTAATGCATACTTTCCTTCTATTTGCATCTAATCTCAGTCATGGTTGGTAAAACTGATATTGCGTTTATCGCAGGACTTCACGTAAATGGAGGCCATGGAAGAAAAACGTAAGCTTTTGATGAGCTGATCACGAGATTTTTATTTCTCAAAATATCATCCTTGTTACCGTTCGATAAAGAATCGATAAAAACGATGAAGACATGAAAATTTCAGTTTTCCAAAGGTGTTCGGAACCAAAGTAAAACGCATTATTACAGCGTAATAGAGCGAAAAATCACAATTGCAACCAAGGTAAAATACATTACCAACCCTGCTTAGTTAAATTGATAGTCGGTAGCATATACACATCTTAACGGATTTTCACTCGAGCGAGGCGAAACGAGTAACCAAAAAACTGTGTTTGGTCACTTTCTTTTTAAATAATTTTTTTATGTGGATAAAATTCTTTATCACGATCTGTTTGTAAATATGTAGGTACTCTCTTATTTATAATAGGTATAATATTCATAGCTGTTCTTACGTTGAGCCTTTACTTTTCACTGGTAATTGCCCATGCATATTTTGAGAATACATCAATAATTGTTAAAATATACGCATATCCATTATTTATTTTTGAAATACCTTTTAATTGTCCTGAATTCATTTCTACTAAATCCACTTGCTTCATCAAGTCCTAATGTTATAACTTTACGTGGAACATTTTTTCGCATAGGTTTATGTAATTCTTCTATGATGATTTCTCGAATATATAATTTTTTTAAAGAATTTACTTTTTTTCTTCCTGCACATTTGCTCATACTCCATCTATTCTTGTTCTTCCCTCTTTTGTTATTTCCGGTTTAATTTGAAACGTATCAGTTTTTTTTATTTTAAACAATAGGCATTCATTCATAAAGTAAAAACTACTATCATTTCTCAAAATGGATATGAATCATAGTATGAATGGCTAATGTAAGAAAAGAGTTTCTTTAAACGTTTAAAAAAACTTATATTTAATATTTTTCAATAGGCAATCACAGACAATTATTAGTGTTAAACGGCGACAAAACAACTACCCAGTGTAATACAGACACAAAAATGTTAAACTATTTCTATTTTCTTAAACAAAGAAAACATTTCTTATATCTGAATAATGAAAACTTGTATTTTTTCCAAAGGTAATGACACCATTAATAGAGCTACATCGTGGGTATCAATTGGTTATAGAAACTTACCTTAAAAAAAATTGGTTTTTAAACGGTGATCGCAACCTCCGTAAAACGCATTATTCGAGATAAAAACCGGTAAAAACCCTCCCCTCAAATTACAAAAGGTAAAAGTTTAAATGAATTTCATTTCTGTGATATCGTTTACTATATACAACTGGAATTCTGTCGCCTTCATAATGAACCCATTAAAACAGAGGTACATCGTAGGTAAGAATCTGTTAGAGGAAATTTAAACTAACCTAACCTAAACTAAACAAACTAAACTAATCTAACTTAACCTAACCTAACCTAATCTAACCCTCATCTAACCTAACCTAAACTGACCTAAAATCATCTCACTCAAATACCGAAGAAAAATTTTTCAAAGAATTCCACACTTGTGGTATCGTTAACAAGAGAAGACTTCAATACTGTCGCCTGTATAAGGGACCCACTAACAGTGGTTCATTGTAGGTAAACTAATAATGTTTATAGAACCTGATATTTGAAATTTTTGTTTAACGAATCGTGATCGCAACCACCGTAAAACACTGTCTAAGAGTGTAAAACATAAGAAAACAGGCTAATGGATTTGAGAAAAAATATTTTAAAGAATTTCGTAATTGTGATGTTAACAAGGGAAACTTCCATTTTGTCGCCTCTATTGATGAACCCCTTAACAACGGTTTAACGTAGGTAAGAAACGGTTATAGAAGTAAATATTTGAAATTTTCGTAGTGCAAGAAATGATCTCAACTACCATAAGACGCACTATTAGAGTGTAGAACGACGAAATAAACACACTCCACAGAAGAAAAAACTCTTTCAAGATTTTCATTTTTCTGATATACCCAAGGGTTCTTCATTACCCAAGGGTATTCCGTTGATCTTCGTATATATTAAACCAATGAACAGAGTTGATTCATAAACAAAATTTGTTTAAAAAAACGTAAGTTATACATTATTACAGTGTTAAACGGCAAAGAAACAACACCCCAGAGTAAAACAGACAAAAAATTATTTATTTCTATTTTTTACAAGGAAATAATTTCTTATACCAGAAAAATGAAAACTTGTATTTTGTTGCCTTTATAATGACACCATGATCAGAGCTTCAACGTAGGTATTAATTGGTTATAGAAACTTACCTTCAAAAATTTAGTTTTAAAATGTGATCGCAACCATCGTAAAACGCAT
The DNA here is from genome assembly GCA_964035755.1 of Teleogryllus oceanicus. NCBI lineage: Eukaryota > Metazoa > Arthropoda > Insecta > Orthoptera > Gryllidae > Teleogryllus > Teleogryllus oceanicus. The sequence goes on from CAXIVR010000009.1 coordinate 108,483,855, forward strand.
TATTAGAGTTAAAAAATGTAAAAACCCTCTCTTAAAAATACCAAAGGTAAAAGATTAAATGAATTTCATTTCTGTGATATCGTTTACTAGAGACAATTGAAGATTTGTCGGCTTCATAATAAACCCATGAATGAAGGTTCATCGTAGGTAAGAATCTCTTACAGGAAATGTAAACTAACCCTACCTAACCTAACCTAATATAATCTAACCTAACCTAATACAACCCTCACCTAACCTAACCTAACCAATACTAAACTCATCTTATTCAAATACAGAAGAAAATATTTTCAAAGAATTCCATACTTCTGATATCGTTAACAAGAGTTTCGATTCTGTCGCCTGTCGTCTGTCTTCAATACTGTCGCCTGCATAATGGACCCACTAACAATAGTTCATTGTAGGTCTATAATGTTTTTAGAACTTGATATTTGAAACTTTCGTATTACGAATCGTAATCGCAACCACCGTGAAACGTTAAGAGTGTAAAACGTAAACAAACAGCCAAATGGATTTGAGAAAAAACATTTTCAAAGAATTTCATAATTGTGATGTTAACAAGGGAAACTTCCCTTTTTTCGCCTCTATTGACTAAGGTTTAACGTCGGTAAGAAACAGTTATAGAACCTTATATTTAATATTTTCGTAATGCAATAAATGATCGCAACTACCGTAAAACGCACTATTAGAGTGTAGAACGACGAAATAAGCTCACTCCAATAAAATACAGAAGAAAAATCTTTCAAGATTTTAATTTTTCTGATATTGTTCTTGATTGCTCTTGTGTATTCCGATGATCTGCGTGTATATTAAACCAACGAACTGAGTTGATTAAAGATAAAATATGTTTAACAACTTATCTTTAATTTTTTTCACGCCGCGATCGCAGAATATATAAAATGCATTATTACAGAGTTAACGGCGAAAAAACAACAACCCAGTGTTATACAGACGAAAAAGATTTTTAATTTATTTGTATTTTCTTTTAAAAGTAAAACATTTCTTATAACAGAATAATGAAAACTTGTATTTTGTTGCCTTTATAATGACACCATGATCAGAGCTTCAACGTAGGTATCAATTGGTTAAAAAAACATACCTTCAAAAAATTTGGTTTAGAAAAAGTGATCGCAAACATCGTAAAAAGCATTATTCGGTTTAAAAGCATGTAAAAACCCTCTCTTAAAAATACCAAAGGTAAAATATTAAATGAAATTCATTTCTGTGAAATCGTTTACTAGAGACAATTGGAGATTTGTCGGCTTCATAATAAACCCATGAACAGAGGTTCATCGTAGGTAAGAATCTGTTACAGTAAATGTAAACTAACCTAACCTAAATTAACCTGATATAACCTAACCTAATATAACCATCACCTAACCTAAACTCATCTCATTTAAATACAGGAGAAAAATGTTTTAAAGAATTCCATATTTCTAATATCGTTAACAACAGAAGACTTCAATATTGTCGCCTGTATAATGGACCCATTAACAATGGTTCATTGTAGGTAACTAATGTTTATAGAAACTGATATTTAATATTCTCCACAGAATAACCCTGGCAACCCGTAGAACCCACCAATTATATCCCATTCTCAAAAAGTCATCACCCTTGCAACTCCATGTCGCTACTCACCTATACCAGTCAATGATCCGCCCAATTTTATCCTACGCTTCTCCTATCTGGGCCTCAGCCAGCAAATCGAACATCCAAAAAATGCAGATTTTCCAAAATAAATTCCTCCGATCCATCACTAAAGCTCCATGGTTTGTACCTAACTCCCAGCTACATAACGAACTCGGCATTACTCCTATCTCCTCCATTTCTCCCCCTCCTCTCGCTTAGATTTTCCAAAATAAAATCCTCACCACAATAGACTAAAAGAAAACTACCGACAGTTCTTCGACCCTCCTTGATTATCATGCACCCGATGTGGCTTCTCAAATTTAATTCACATGTACTCAATGTATTCAAGTCTAAGTTTTCTCAATCAATGTTAATTTAATTCATGTAACATCACTGTATCATACGCGGATGCTGAGGGCCTTCGGGCCAAGCAGAAATAAATGAAAAAAAAAAAAAAAGAAACTGATATTTGAAAATTTCGTAATACGAAGCATGATCGCAACCACCGTAAAACACTTTCTAAAGAGTGTAAAACGTAAAAAAACAGAATAATGGATTTTGGAAAAAATATTTTCAAAGAATTTCAAAATTGTGATGTTAGCAAGGGAAACTTCCATTTCGTCGCCTCTATTGATGAACCCCTTATTAAAGGTAAGTAACGTAGGTAAGAAACGGTTATAGAAGTATATATTTGAAATTTTCGTAGTACAAAAATTGATCGTAGCTGCCGTAAAACGCACTATTAGAGTGTAGAACGACGAAATAAACACACTTCAATAATATACAGAAGAAAGAACTCATTCACGATTAGATCTGCGTGTATATTAAACCAACGAACAAAGTTGATTCGAAGATATTAATTGGTATTTATTGTTAAAAACTTATATTTAATTTTTTTTCAAGAAGCGATCGCAGACAATATTATTTATTACGGTGTGAAACGGCAAAAACCAACACCCCAGTGTTATACAGACGAATTTCTTTTAAAAAATATTTCTATTTTCTTTTACAAGGAAATCTTTTCTTATAGCAGAATAATGAAGACTTGTATTTTGTTGCATTTTTAATGACACCATGATCAGAGCTTCAACGTAGGAATTAATTGGTTATAGAAACTTATATTTAAAAAATTTTGTTTATAAAAGGTGATCGCAACCATCGTAAAACCCATTATTCGGGTTAAAAACCCTCTCTTAAAAATACCAAAGGTAAAAAATGAAATTAATTTCATTTCTGATATCGATTACTAGAGACAATTGTGTTATGTATTAGGTCAGTTGGTAACACTGACTCCGGCTTCTCCCCCTCCTCCCGCCGGCCGGCACAACGGTAGTGCAGGAGTCTTTTTATGTTCTCGAGTGGTGTTGTGTCGCGTGTGCCGCGCCAGTATATCAAATGTATCCTATAGATGAATAAAGTGCTATTGTTACAAGCTAGTGATGTTATTTATTAACCCACAAATACAACAGTGGTGTCAGGAGTGGGATACATAAATAACGCCGCGTTAAGCAAGCAAAAGTGAACTCGTGCGGAATCTAACCTCAACGCGACCGCGCCGTGACGAAGAAAAGTTTATCGCCTCGCGGGTTTATTCATCAGTGCGCAAAGTTTCCCCACCATGTCAAACGCAGTTTCCACGGAACTTCTCCAAACTCTGTCGGAGATGATTGCTAACGCTCTCAGACAGTCCACTGCTCGAGACGTAGCCGGCAATGAGTCAGCGTCGTCAGCATCGCCTCGGCCACCACAGTTCGCGATGCCAGCATACCGCGCCGCCGATGGGACCACCGTAGGTGACTATTTTACACGATTCACCTGGACGCTCAATTTGAGTAGGGTTCCCGAAAATGAACACGCGTCGTACGCACGTGTTTACATGGGCGCCGAACTGAACGACGCGTTAAGATACTCGTAAGTCCCATCGACCCGGAAACCCTCCCCTACAACGACATCCAGTCCAAACTGATTAGTCATTATGATATCAGCCGTAACAAATATGCTGAAAGCATATTTGTTACGGCTGATATCATAATGACTAATTCGGGGCATGTCACAGCAGGCAGGAGAATCGATTGCCAGTTTCACCCTCCAGCTGAGACAAGGAGCCGCGCACTGTGAGTATGGAACATTTTTAGACCGCATGTTAATCGAACAACTGCTTAAAGGCGTAGAATAAAGGGACATGTGCGACGAGATTATTGCCAAGAAACCAGAGAGTTTTACCGCCGCGTACGAGATAGCGTGCGCACTCGAAGCTACACGGAACACGGCCGACGAGGTTAAAAATCCGGAGTTATCCTCGAGAAGTGAACCTACATACCGGATTGGCTACGAGAAACCACCGGCACGGAAGAACAGCAATCAAAGGCCAGGCAAGCAGCAACGACCCCGCCAAGCTACTAGCGACCCACCGCAGCATGACGGCCAGTCACACCGCGAGAACCAACAAGGATGCGTGGGGTGTGGGGGAGCTCCCGCCCGTGGTCAGTGCAGAGTCCGGGACGCCACGTGCTATACGTGCGGAAAAAAGGGGCATAACAGCAGAGTATGCAGGTCGCGTTCGCTTGCTAACCAGGTCTACGAATCCGACGACTCAGTTGATCAGATCGACGTGTTAAAAGTCGAGGTCATCGGATCGGTACCATCACCCAGGCGAGAAATGCTGGCTGTACATATAGAAGGCACTACAGTCGACATGGAATTCGATACGAGTTCTCCTTGCGCGATCATGAGTCAAGAGAAGTTTGGCACCATCATCCCCAATTTCAAGTTGCGTAAGACAGGTCGACGTTTCGTGAGTTACTCACACCATCCTATTCCTTGCATCGGTATCACCAGAGTTCAAGCTACTATGGGAGCTACGACGAAGATGCTCGACCTCTACTTGGTGGACGGCGAATTCGACCCGCTCCTGGGCCGGGAATGGATCAAAGAGTTCAAGCACGAAATCGACTTCATGGAAATGTTCGGAGAGCCATCGTGCAGGGAGCAGAACCTTGCGCACCACATTTCCACCGACAAGCCGCTGACGCCCCCCAAGCTGTCGACCTCGGACCAACAAAAACTTGACGTTATCATCCACCGATACCAGGACGTCTTCAGTGATATCCCTGGGAAGCTATCAGGCCCTCCAGCGAAGATGCACCTGAGACCTGGAGCCACGCCTACGTTCGTTCGAGCACGAGACGTGCCTGTAGCCCTGAGAGATGCTTATGCGAAAGAGATCGACGCCAAAATCGCCAGCGGTTTTTACAAGAGGGTCGAGTATTCAGAGTGGGCGTCAATGACTCATGTCGTTGTAAAGAAGAACGGGAAGTTGAGAATCACGGGCAACTACAAGCCTACTGTCAATCCGCGAATCATTGTCGATGAACATCCAATCTCGAAAATAGATCAATTGTTCAATCGGATGCGCGGCGCCACCCTCTTTTGTCATCTGGATGTTACAGATGCATACACTCACCTCAAGGTCGACGAGGAATTCAGCCACGCCCTCACACTCAACACCCCTACCCATGGTCTGATTCGTCCAACTCGGGCTGTCTATGGTGCAGCCAACATTCCTGCCATCTGGCAACGTCGAATGGATACGGTTCTGCAAAATCTCCAAAATGTCGTAAGTTTCTTTGATGATACCATCGTTTTTGCTGATACTTTCGAAAATCTGATCCAGGCCCTTACTGCAACGCTGGAGCGTTTTCGCCAACACGGTCTCAAGCTCAACCGAGCCAAATGCAGCTTCGCAGAACCTGTCCTGGAAGCTCTTGGCCACAAGATCGATGCGTCAGGTATTCACAAATCAGACGCGCACATCCGAGCTGTACGAGACGCGCCGAAACCGACGACCGCAGAAGAACTCCAGCTTTTCCTAGGAAAAGCTACATATTACAGCGACTTCATCCAGAACTTGTCAACGAGGGATCGTCCACTCAGAGATATGCTTTTGAAAGACCCCCTCGTGTGGACACCTGAGGGTGTCTCGGCCTACCAGGATATCAAGAACGCTCTGATCTCACCGCATGCCGTACGATCCAACCCTACCATTTCTGCTGGCAACAGACGCCAGCAAAACCGGACTCGGTGCAGTGCTGTCCCACCGGCTCAGCAACAATCAGGAGCGGCCAATCGCATACGCCAGCCGGACTATGACAGCAACAGAGCAAAGATACCCCCAAATTGACAAGGAAGCGCTAGCTATCGTCTGGGCTGTGCAGACGTTTTTCAACTACCTGTACGCTCGCTACTTCATACTCATCACGGATCACAAACCTCTGACGCAGATCCTCCACCCAGAGAAGTCGCTGCCAGTTCTGTGCATCAGTCGCATGGCCAATCATGCCGACTACGTTGCTCACTTCAATTACACCGTTGTATTCAAAACATCGAAGCAAAACGCCAACGCAGACTACTGTTCCAGAATGCCGATACTGACAGTCAATAAGGTTCGGAATGCAGGTCCGCACAGTGGGGAAGAGACAATGGAACATGACTTCGATTTGTTTACAGTTCACCAGGTTCAACAGCTTTCCGTCAGAGCTGAAACCATCGCACGAGAAACAAGGAAAGACCTGCATCTTGGCAGAATTGTAAAGTTATTGGAAGAAGGCCAAGACCTCGCTCGCCATAACTTCAAGGCATCCGAGGCAAAGTACACACTTGCTGCCAATTGCCTGATGTTTGAACACAGAGTAGTGATTCCACCTGCACTGCGAGAGGCCATCCTCAATTATCTGCACGCAGCTCACCTGGGTATCGTCAAGATGAAGGGAATGGCACGTTCCTTCGTTTTCTGGCCAGGAATTGACGCTGACATCGAAAAGTTGGCGAAATCCTGTACCACATGCGCTGCCCAGGCTCATTGCTCCACCCAAGTTCCGCGACCACCACTGGGAGTATCCGAGGGCACCATTGGAGCGCATCCATATCGATTACGCGGGACCAGTAGCTGATTCTATGCTACTCATCATTGTAGACTCCTACAGCAAGTGGCTCGAGGTCAGGCCAACAACCTCCACAACAGCAGCAGCAACAATTGCTCTGTTGGATGATTTATTCACGGCGTACGGGGCTCCTGTCACAGTCGTCTCAGACAACGGCCGACAATTCATCGCGGAAGAGTTCAAGGCCTTTCTGAAGAAGTGGTGTGAAATATCATAAGCTCATAGCGCCCTATCACCCATCGACAAATGGCCAAGCAGAACGGTATGTCCAAGCGGTGAAGGACGCCCTCCACGCCATGAAGACCACCAAAGGAACGCTGCGGACCAACCTGAACGAGTTTCTCCGACAATTTAGGAAGGCGCCTCATTCTACCACTGGACAGTCCCCATCTCGGCTGTTTCTGGGAAGAGAGCTTCGAACACGTCTAAACCTGACAAGACCCGAAGATATTCGCACAAAGATCTGTCAAAAACAAAGGGCAGAAATGGACTCTACGTTTCGCTCTCTTGAAGTGGGCCAGTCCGTCTACTTTCTATCTGGCAACCCGAACATGGACAGATCGCTTCCTGGTACCATCGCAGCCCGCATCGGAGATCTACACTATGAGGTCTACTACCAGGGAAAACGGGTCAAGCGACATATCGACCAACTTCGGAAATTTTCAGAAGAACAACAGACCGCAGGGGACCAGACACCGACCACCGACGAAGTAGGCGGAACTACACCCAGGCGAAAACGGACCCACTTCTTCCAAACACCAGCAACCACAGCATCAGTTGAGAGGGCGCCAGAAGCTGCTCGTGCCAACGTGACTCCAGCATCAGTCCAGACACCAGCTACACCAGTCACACTGCGAAATCCAGACCGAGCTTCTCATTTACTGCATACACCAATATTACCCCGCAGATCCACACGCATATGTCGTGCACCCTTACGTTATTCACCGTAGTTGTAACCAGGATCATTTAAAAGAGGGAAGAAATGTTATGTATTAGGTCAGTTGCTAACACTGACTCCGGCTTCTCCCCCTCCTCCCGCCGGCCGGCACAACGGTAGCGCAGGAGTCTTTTTATGTTCTCGAGTGGTGTTGTGGCCGACCTGGATGGCCGAGGTGGCTAAGAGCGAGTACCGACTCAGCGCTTCGGTCCGAAGGGTCGCGGGTTCGAGTCCCGCCTTGGGCAAGGTTGTTTGTCCCTTGTCTTTGTATGTATGTGTTGTCGCGGAGGGCTTCACGTTCTGCTGACCCCAGATCAGAGGAGCCCGCAAGTGTGTTGGTGTCTAGTGTATGGTCGAATATGTGTCCCATCGGGAGGGAAAGGGTAACCGGCTGTCGCCTGGATAAAACCCCTAGAAAGAGTGGTGTTGTGACCGCGTGTGCCGCGCCAATATATCAAATGTATCCTATAGATGAATAAAGTGCTATTGTTACGAGCTAGTGATGTTATTTATTAACCCACAAATACAACAGATTGGGAATTTGTCGCCGTCATAATAAACCTATGAACAGAGGTTCATCGTAGGTAAGAATCTGAATCTCTTTCTTAACTTTCTGCTTTCCTGATACAACAACCAAAATATTACTTCAAGAATATTAAAGAAGAGTAAAACCTCGTCCTAAATAGACATTTTCATCGAAAAATTTGAAACCGTTTAAAAAAAGGCGATTAAGCATTACTGTATATGCGAAATTTGAAGCTCTTTTTGACAGGAATCTACCGAGTTTTCGAAAGACTTCATTTGAAGTAATATAAAAAACTTTCTCTTACAAATGTAATAATGTATACAACTCAATGGAAATGTGCATATTAAGTGCGTGAGAGATATTTCAAAAAAATTACATATTTGTAATCTTTGAAAAAACACCAAAATGAACTTTACGTCTCTCTTCTCAATTAATTCAATTAGCTCTACCCATTGTAAAAGAATATGAAGAAAAAATTTGGAGCTATTTTTGAGAAAATGTTCCTGCGTTTCTGAAAATGCTGAATTACGTTTGCACGTTTCTGAAAATGCTTATTCTAACAGAAAACTGTCAAGTTTTTTGAGAAACTTTATATGACCAAATAAAGCACATACACTAATAAATTCAATAATGTTAATGAATTGCCTAATATTACCGACATAAGAGAAGTCAAAAAAATTACACTTTTGAAAAAACAAAAGAGTAGAGCTATATGGCCGGATACGGTGCATTTGGTACCATCCTTACCAAATGTTTAAAGAAAAAATTTGGAGCCGTTTTGAGAAAATCTTTTTTTGTTATTTTTTTAAATTGCAAATACTTCACGCTTTATTGCACAAAAACTACTAAATTTTTCAAAGAACGTACATATACATAACGAAAAATCTATTTATGGACTACAAATTCATTTGAAGGAAAAACCTGTATATTCAATTTCATACTTGTAGGAAGATGCAGAATAAAATCCAAATTTTTGCAATTTTCGAAAATTCAGAGTTGAATGTGAAAATGGGGCTTATGCCACCGTTATAAGTGTACTTTACTAAAATCTTACAAGAAAATTTTTTGAAACTGAGCGAACTTTGGGAAAATTTTGAAAATGCCGAGGGGTCTTCATGTTAAGTACTCCCAAAATTGAATGAATGATTCTCAAAATCGCAGAGCTGTGACTCAGGCCAGGTAGAGTTTTCTTCAATTTGGAACAAATACTACGCATGGTTTACGCACTAGTGTTGTTCACATACAACAAACACGGAATAACGGGCATATATATATATATATATATATATATATATATATATATATATATATAAAAAATTCCATTTTCAAAAATTGCTAGCCGAAAATTCGGGTGCGGGTAATATTCGCGTCAAGGTTGGTACCACGAACTTGAAGCGTGTTGCACGTGGTCACAAAGCGGCGTGGGTTTAGTAACAAGCGTTCATTGAGATGCAGTCACGGTGTAATACACGTTTACGCGTTGTAATACACGGTGTAATACACGTGCAGTACACGTTTACGAGTGACCCAGCGGTAGTAATGGCTTCAAAAAGTTCACATAGGAGATCTTCTATCACACGTAGCTTTTCTTTCGCTGTGAAAGAAGCTGAGGAACTCGCAACCGTGTAGCAGGAAGAAAGTACGATGTGGACGAGAGCTGCATTCGTGAGTGGCGTAAAAACAAATTGCGACTTGGACAAACTAATGTAAATCGGCGGGCCTTTCGAGATCAGAAACCGAAGTTTCTCGAAATTGAGAGCAAGTTGTGTGAATACATCGAAGAAAAAAGACAGTTCGGTTGTGCCGTTTCTAGTGAAATGTGCAAAGTGAAAGCGCTGACAATTACAAGGGAACTTGGTATCTCGGGATTCAAGGCCAGCCGCGGGTGGCTCGCACGTGCATTCAAGCGCAATGGGTTGACCTTCCGCAGAAAAACAAACATTGCCCAACAATTACCTAGAGATTTTGAAGATAAAGTAATTAATTTTCACAGTTTGCGAAAGTCAAATTCATACTTGTTATCGCAAATCGGCACTGCAGATCAAACACCTGTATATTTCGAGATGCCTTTAAACTACACAGTAAATAAAAAGGGAGAGTCGAGTGTGATGGTGAGAATGGTGCACGGTGATGCTCTGTGTTACTGCAGACGGGTGGAAGTTGCCTCCTTATATAATTTTTAAGAGGAAAACGATCCCAAAAATTGATGTTCCCGGCATTATAGTACAGGCACAAACAAAAGGTTGGATGGACAATGATCTTGTTCAGGACTGGGTAAAAAACGTCTGGCAACGTCGCCCTGGAGCACTTCTAAACTTGCTCAACCTGTTGGTATTGGACAGCTTCCGTGGCCACACTACTGAGAAGGTGCGGAAGACGCGATCGAGCTTTCTCTGGTGGAGAAGAGCTTCAAGAAGTGCGGCATAACGAATACCATGGATGGGACCGAGAACGATGTGCTATGGCAAGATGGAGACGATTCCGTCACCAACAGCTCTACCAGCGACGACGAGACTGATGATGAATGAAGTAAGTTATTTTTATACCAAAAATTTGCTGTTGTTTTTCATGAAAAACACAAACTTAGTTTTTTTCTTTTGTTACAGGTGCGGGATGGTTGTGATTTTAAACAGTGTAATATTAAATACTTTTTTTTGCAATAAAAGTGGAAAAACGAAAAAAAGATTTTTTTGGTTCCTTTCCGGAAATTGGGGGGAAAACACAAACTTAGTTTTTTTCTTTTGTTACATGGCATTCAGAATTCTTTCAAATTCAGTACGCCTTCATACTGCTCGTTGTGTATATTTCGCGAATGTTCATTCCCACCTGAGATATGGCATAATATTCTGGGGAAATACATCTTATAGCTCCCAGACTTTAAGATTACAAAAAAGAATTGTAGGAATAATAACCAAATCCCACCCACGTGATTCTTGTAAGCCTCTCTTCATTAATCTAGGAATTTTACCATTACCTTGTCTGTTGATTAATAAATCAGTGGTTTTTGTCAAAAATGACTTGCTTAAGGGCGGGAATATATTTTCAGAAAATGCCAAAGTCTATTACTATAACACTCGGCGTACAAATCATATTCATCAGGTGACAGTGTCAACAGCTCATTACAAAACATGTACATTATTTTACAACACTTTGCCAGATGACATTAAACGATTCAATTCGATAGAAAAGTTTAAATCCAAAGTGAAATCGTTTCTGCATTACTGTTTCTATAGAGACTCTCTGAGACTACACTGCATCGACACATCACAAGAAAAGTAACATTAATTTTAACAATGATACATAATGAATTATTTACCATTTGGACTGTATAAATGTGTATAAACAACCTGTAGTATTGTATTGCAGCCTCAGGGTCAATGGCCCCCATCTCGATCAGGTTTTTCGTCCAGTTTCCCTGATCCATTGAGCAAATGCTGAGATGGCTCCATGTTTCTTCTGCTTCATGTTTGCTTCTGGACATAAATGTAACTTTATTATTTGTTTACGTCTTCTAGAATTCATTGGGAAATATAGTTATTCAAATTATCGTTTCCATGTTGTTGTGGCAGGATTCCTTGATGAAGGACATCATGGATAAGAGCCCAAAATTTATTGCTTATTTATCCTCTAAAATAGATTTTATTATATGAGAGCTGCTTTTTTTTAATTCTCAAAATTTATGTAATATATGACTTAGTGTAGGGATCACAGAATTTTGAAAATGTGCACAGAATTCACTTTTCCCCATAGCACGTCATACGCAGTTTCAACTGTTTTTTGACGTAAAATAAATAAATACGTGGCCCAAAATAAGAATTGTAGTAAGGAAAGGGGAGGTGATTGAGCCTGCATGTTGAAATGGATGACATCTCTGGATTGAAACTATTTAAAAGAATTGCCAAAAACATATAACTTCATAGCTATTTGACTACACATTGAGTAAAATATCATTTCAAATTTAAGTGTAATTCAATAACTTACAAACTTTTCTCCACTTCAAATTGGCTATTTCCAAGTAAGTACATGAGATTTAAATGTCAATATTGTTAAAGCTAAATATACCGAAAAATACTTGTAGGAAAATTCAATAGATCGCGGCATTATCACTGGGAATTTACTTGACCGATAACGTTTGAAGAAATGGTCCGATTATCGATCTGTAAACGGCAATGCACGCCTATTTGAAATAAAATTTACACTACAAAGCCATTTTTTCAAAAAAGATTAAAAAATTTTTTTTTTTTTAATTCTCTCAAAGTTCCAGAATGAAATTAAAAAATGTGGGCTTATACCACAATGACGATGTGCTTCCTGAATCCAATGTCGTGTCAATCATGCAAATTGGATGAATAGGAGCGTCATAAAGTGAAATTTGGAAAAACACCTCCCCCTTCGTTATGACACCCGCCCGTTGTGGGCCCTTCCTCGACGGGGCAGCACAGCCAGCTCCAGTGGCCTGTGGTACGTGAGGCCAAATTTTCAGGCAAGCAAGCCGGGCAGTCGGTTTATACTTTCATCCCTTTCCATCTATATATACATTTTTCCCCATAAAAAATATAGTGATGCTGTAACAGAGGCAAACAATCTCGTATCATCTGTAATAATAGTATAAAACTATTAATCTTATTTATATATTTCCATCTTCCTTCGTATACAATCATAAAATTGTTTGAGACATTACTCAAAACATAAATTCCGATTTAGAAACTGATTTCAAAAAGAAAATTGAACTAATGGTATAAATATCACCAATATTCCATCTCCTCACATCTCATTTTAAATGTAAGGTAACAACGGGTAACATTGTCAGGGATGAAACATTGCCACAACTTCGAAAAATTTCAATAGCGCAGTCTGTATTGTCAATTTATTTGCTGGTGGCAGCGGAGATTTTGTGGTATTCCATGATAAAATCTGGGATAAATGATAAAATTATTCAATCTTTATTGTGGTTTGATACCTCATTTATCCCAGATTTTATTATATACAATTATTTGTTGCATTAAGTTACAGTTGCAACCTAAAATGTCCGTAAATATGCAAGGTGTATGATGACACAGCCAAATCTTATTACCAGAACTTCGTTAATTTTGAGTTAATTGAGTTGAAATAAACGGCACAGATAAGTATATGTGTCATATCCAAGGTATGCTAAGTCATGACTTAATAATTATTCATTAAAAATAAGACAAAACGTATTATTAGCCTATACCACTTACAGGGTAATTTTTTCAATGGATAGTGTTATTTGCACTGTTTAATATTCCGTAAAGTTTATTTTGCAGTATACTTTTGTTTTTTTAAAAAAATTACACAAATGTAATTGCAACACTGCGAAAGCATAAACTGACTGCCCGGCTTGCCTGCCTGAAAATTCGGCCCCACACGCCGCTGGAGCTGGCTGTGCTGTCCCCATTGAGGGAGGGCCCACAACGGGTGGGTGACATAACGAGGTGGAAGGGGAGAGGGCGAGGTGTTTTTCCAAATTTCACTTTACGATGCTCCTATTCATCCGATTTGCACAATTGACATGGCATTGGATTCAGGAATCATGTCGTCATCACGCTATAAGGCCACATTTTTTAATTTCATCCTGGAACTTAAAGGGAAATTAAAAATATTCTTTTTTGGAAATCCTTTTTGAAAAACGACTTCATAGCGTAAATTTTATTTTAAAAAGGCGCGCAATGTAAATACAGATCGAATACAGATACAGAGTGTTCAGACGTTATCGGTGAAGTAAATTTTTATTATTTTGGTGCTGCCATGTGGTGGTGACAAATTGAACTCATGTTGGTACATTTAGTCTTAAGCACTCTAATGTGATTTGAACTAAAATTTAAACCTATGAGCAAATTTTAGAAAAATTCAATAAATGATATAGTTTCATGAATAATTGCAATTATTGAAGAATTTTACTTGTCAAATATACAAATTATAATAATAGAACCTTTTGCTCTAACTTGAAAATAAATATTGAGAGTAAAAAGTACTGAAAAATTAGGGTCTTGATTCCTACCAAAGTTGCAATGCTTTAAAAATAATTATCAGTCTATAGTTATATTCTTGGATGTTAAATACACTGATAAAGTTTGAATACAATTAATGAAATAGATTTTGTTGTAGTTGGGGCCAACTCTTTGATATGCTCTCCTGTAAAATTTACTGCAGTGCAGATAGAACATTTTTATTTTAGGGTCACAACTTGTGGAATTAATTAGCCTCATGATACTGATGTATATGGTTTACACTCTAACCCATAACCAAGCACTAATAAGGTGGCCTCGTACAGTACCTACACTCAATACAACTTAAGTAAGTACAGGTACAACATACCATTGTTGAAAGGCTCTAGCAAACAGCACATTAGTTTCGCATGGGAATGTCTCATTTCACTTTTTTGGGATGAGCTTTTATATTTTTAGTGCATTTTTGTGTGGTTCTGAGTGTTTGTGTTTATGTACATCCCTTGTTAGTGATTTTCTAGCATGTGGTCAACTCAGCAAATTGTGCAGTGTTGTCCACGGCACTAGCTCTCGCATAGATGGAAGAGTTTCCTATCTAAGAAGATATGTTCATCAAAATCTTTATCATCATTTACAGTCTATCAAGCCCATATGTTTCATTCAAGTTCGAGGCACTTAGCACAGCAACCCGCATCTGAAACCTAATACCTTCCGTTACCTGTGAGAGGAAGTTTACATTTTACTGGCAATGCAGGTCATCAAGCGACTGTAATACCTCATTCTCAATTGGCCCAGCACCTACAGTCACAATGGAAATTTGAGATGCCACCCAACTGTCGCTTTCAGATAATTATTTCAACCAAAGCTTCTCATAGGATTTTACTTTACTGGCTTAAAAAATTCACTGTGCGAATGTGCTGCATTAACTCTGCTAAGGCTGCTTTAACCAAATGGTAATATTTAACTTTTTTTGTAATGTGTCATTTTACTACTCTTTATTGTGAGATGAACACCCTGCCAAAATATTAAAGACAAAGCAATTTTTATTTCTCACAGTCCATTGTATGACAAACACTTGAAAATTATTTCAACTTCAAATCACAACAGTACATATTCAAATACTGAGTTACTTAATTTACAGGCACATATCACAAGTTCCAAGAATCAAAGGATTTGTACTAGAGCATTCACATGACACAATCTTCAGCTCAGTAGATTACATGTGTCACTGATGATCCTGTACAGCTTGAAGTTACAGCTTCTTCTAAGTTGCTGTCTAACTTCCGATAGCCTGATGTACTTGGTCGTCTTCGTGATCCTTTGCGAACACGACCTTCCAATGCCAGTGCCAAAATCTACAAAACAAACACAGATACCTAATAAGTGACTGATTATTACTTAACTGTTTTTAAAGGGGGAAAATGGAGAGGAATCTTGTTTCTCACCATGGTTCTATAAATTTCATTTACATGAATATGTTACATGAAATTCACCTGAAGTAAAATAACTTAATTAGCAGGAACGCAAACATATTGCAACTATTTTGACCCTTCTCTGGACAAGCTATTTTTGGAACCGATTAGAAGTAGTAGCTGACAGACTGAAAATATACCTGTAAAATTAGTTTTATTCTTTCACTTAGGCATACAAGTTAGTAGTTAATGTGTCGCTAACTTGAATTATGACTAATATCTCTTCCAAAAAAATAATATTTGCTCAGATTGATCAGTATAACTTTTTGGGTCATACATTTCAAATGACAAAACGATTGAGCAACTTCAACTATAACTAATATTAATAAAATTAATACTAGCAAGAATTATTCTAAAAGTAAAAAAATTTTGTTTTTTGGCTGAAAAGTGAATGAAACGCAGCTGCTTTGAAAGATGAAACAGAAAGTCTCAAAGGAACAATCATACAAAAATCTTTTGCTTTGTTGGATATACAGCTGAACCTGCATACATAGAATCTGATAGTCCCTTCAATAACATTCAATATATACAGAAACTTCAATACATAGGAATAATAATGACACTTTTGCAAATACTTTATAAAGTTTTGGAAAGTAAAATTTTAAAAATTACTTGGTAAATTAATATTTCACAAATGTGTTAATAATTCATATCGCATGTTTATGAATAGCACCATGCAATTAGTATTGCATACATAACTGACCAAAATCATCGAATTTAAATAAAAAAAACTAGAGGTGCTACAGAATGGTACAGACTTTCTTGTAGTAAAGTTTCCTAATTTCCTTGGTACAGACTGACTTTACGGACTTGCCCTATCCTCTTGTTGCTGTAATCTATCATCGCTCGAAGTACATTTTATTTGACATTTTCTCAACTTTTCGGTTTCCTTATAGTGGAAACAAAATATTATTTTATGAATAATAAAAAAACCTAAAACCTCTTCCTACATAGCTATTTTCATTGCAAAATTTGAAGCGGTTTTTAAGAAAATGGCGCTTAAGCATTACTGTATATGCGAAATTTGAAACTCCTTTTCAATCTATTGAGTTTTCAAAAAACTAGTTTTAAAATCATTTGAAGCACTTCCATTCACAAATAAAATAATATATACATATCAATGGAAATATGCATATTAATGGCATCAGAAACATTTAAAAAAAATTACACTCGTGTAATTTTTGAAAAAACAAATGAATACACCAAAATAAACTATGTTATATTAAACAATGCAATTAGCAGTATCCATTGGGAAAAGTTGATGAAAACATTTGGAACCATTTTTGAGAAAATAATGTTTTTGTGTTTCTGAAAATGTGGAATTTTGAGCTCATTTTTTTCAGAAAATGGTTATGTTATTGAGAATATTTATTTGACATCAGTTAACAGAAATGTACTCATAAATACAACACTGTGAAGAAATCACTTCTGATGTAAATATTTATATACATAATTATATACATAACCAACGTCAGAGACAGGTAAAAAAATTACATTTTTGTAAATAAAAAAGAAAAATGAATAGAGAAATATGGCGTTTACGTCATCAGATAGGGTGCACCCTATCAAATGCATTTGGTACTAACTCTACCAAAATTTTAAGAAAAAATTTGCAGCCATTTTTGAGAAAATCTTGTTTTTTTTTTTTTTTTTTTCATGCTCTATAGCACGAAAACTTCTAAAATTTTTGAAAAAATGTGCATGACCTTTACGATACAACTATTAATGGACAACAAATTTTGTTTGAAGGAAATATGTCTTCAATTCGGTAGTTGTAGGAGACACCGAAAAAAATTCAAATTTTGGCAATTTTTGATAATTCAGGGTTAACCGTGAAACTCAGACCTATGTCATATTTATAAGTGTAATTTAACTCAATTCTTACAAGAAATTTAAAGAAAAAATTTGGAGCCTTTTTGAGAAAATTTTAAATATGTCCGGGGCGCTTCATATAAAGTACGCCCAAAAATTAATGAATGTTTTTCAAAATCTCAAAGCTTCAACTAGTCAAATTGACAGGGCTTTCTTCAATTAGGAAAAGATTGTATACATGGTTCGTAGACAGATGGACCAACGTTTTGAAAATGATGTGGCAGAAACCCAAATCTGAGGGTGAACAGGAAAATTCTCACTGCCTGTCATAAATAAAATTGCACTCATTGAAGTATCAAAATTCTGAATTGAATTCTATGAAATAATTTACAACTTACCAAATTAACTTCCTTCCCATCATTTGTTTCAAATTCAAGTTTGATTATTTTCATTAATAGCTCTCAATTAACTAAGCGGTCAAATGAATTCTGAAGTTTCAGAACTAAAAAATTCTTTTTAATCTGTTTAAAATAATTATTCACAGACAGAAAGATCTGTAAATTATTATTTTAATTTGTATTTCATACAAAAATTATAAATAGGCAGATACACATTCGACATAGGTTTAGAATATATAAGGAAGTCTTTTAGCCACATGAATACAGTGAAACTCCTATTTTACCCATTCTAGGAACGGTCAAAAAAGTGTAAAATCGAGGAAATTATTTTTAGCACTGATTTTGTTCTAAAACACTTTGTAATTCTAGAAATAATAAATAATACATTTAAAACTTCAATTGAAAAGAAATGAATAGAAATGAGGTGCAGATACTTTCTTGTCCGTACTTTCACACAACATTAGGGGAAAAGTACTAAAATTTTCAAAAAAATTGTACTGACTTTATTTCAAAATCTATGTTTGAGGAACAGATTTCACTAAGGGAAAAAATCTCTTATCTTCATGTACAAAGATGCCAAAAGAAAGTTGAACTTTTGCTCTTGGAGATAATCAGTTTCAGAGAAAATTTGCTAAACGGTTTAGCCGCTCGCATTGTTCACAGACGGACAGACACCTGGCGTCAATTGATTTTACGATATCAACGACCTTCAAAACATGGATTCTCGCTACATAACATGTTAGAGGATTTCCCCCCTAAATTTAGTAATTTATTGACCTTTTCGGTTTCAGGGCCGGACAATAACAGTTCTTCTGCCGAAAAATCGCCACTTTTCTCCACAGCATTACATAATTTTCCCTGTAGTGCGTAAGCGGTAGCGAGAAAGTAAACACCAGCAACTGACATCCCTGGTGACAAACTAACTCAACAAATACGCACAAAACAAAACATGTGGGCTCAGTCTTGGAAAATTACTGAACCAACAAATTCAGAACATTAACCAAAATATACTCCAATTTGTAAATAGAAAAACACATTACATTTATTCCTATCCTCACCGCTCTTCCCAAAACTGACACCATCAGTTGCCTTTATTTATTTTACATCAAAAGTCATTTTTGACACAAACTACTCATTTGTAAATCAACAGACAAGGTAATGGTAAAATTCCTACATTAATAAAGAGAGGTCTACAAGAATCACATGAGTGGGATTTGGTTATTCTTGGTAAAATTCTTTTTTGTAATCTAAAAGTCTGGGAGCTATAAGATGTATTTCCCCAGAATATTATGATATATCTCAGGCAGGAATGAACATTTGCGAAATATACACAATGAGCAGTATGAAGGTTGACTGAATTTGAAAGAATTCTGAACGCGTAGAATAATGAACTTAATTTTGTGCTGAATTCATTTAAATGGACATTCCATTTCTAGTTTGACTGAATTGAAAGGCCTAATAATTTTGCTGCCTTAACATCGGTCAATGGAGTACAGAATTGTTCATTTTCAATGGAGTACAGAATTGTTTATTTGAAATGGAAAAGTGCATTAAAACCATTTTCTTTTCCATTACTACTAATTTGTTATTACGGAACCAATTTGAAACATTTGATTTTGCACTATTTACAGTATCTTTATTGCAAAGAACTTTCATATCATCCACAAAGAGAACTGTTCTTCCGTTTCAAATAGTTCATTGATCGATTGATTTCTTTGTGTTTCCGGGCACATCAACTACTTTTGTCATTCGTCCCGTTAGTGAAGTGCATGGGTGCATGGTTCTTGGGAGATGGCAGTGATCTTCCCCCGCTGAATGGTGAGATCCGGCGCCGACCTACTGTCGACTAGTGGGGTTTCCCCCTAACCAGGACTTTCGCACCAGCGGGGCACCGCCCCAGCCACAACAAGCTCTAAGCTCCCAACCGGTCTCCCGGAGTATGTGGTAGTGTTGTGCATGTTAGTGTAAGTGTGTATGTAAGAGGAGAGGACAGGACAAGAAGAGGAAGGACAGATTGCCCATGGTCTGTGGCCTGTTTGTTAGGGTACTGCTCCGGCATTCGCCTGGTGTTGATCGGAGAAACCATGGAAAACTACCAATCAGAGCAGCCGGCTGCTAGAATTCTCCTCCAGACAGCGACTGGATTCGACCTAGCTGAAAAGCTAGTGTCAAAAATCCTGCCACTGTCAGGACTCGAACCCACGACCTCCTGGTCAGAGGTGCTGCAGTGACATCAGTTGATGCACAGAGCTATCGCTCCCGGTTTCAAATAGTATAGGATACATCGTTTACATAAAGTAGGAAGAGAATAGGGCCTAAAATCAATCCCTTAGGAACTCCATGTTTAATTGGCAAAGAGTCGGAATGGTGTGTACATAATGTTCCATCACTCCAGTAAGGTATTTCCACTCTCTGAGATCGTTAAGGTACAAACATAACCAATCTAGGGCAATAACAAGGATGAAAATAATTTTGAAAGTAAAATGTCATGATCAATGTCAAAAGCTTTTGAACTTTTTCTTCCATAATATCCATTTACATTAAGAGTCCTGCCGGGCAAAAAACTTAATATCGGGGTTTCAATACACAGTAGGACTTCACAAGTTAGATGCAAAATCGAGGAAAATTATACATTACTTATATGGATGTTTGGAAACTACTCATTTAAGATGTAAATTCCAGGTTATGATGTAAGAATCAAAGTTTCACTGTATGTAGATTTCAAAGATACAATGTAAAATCGGGGATTGTAAAACTGAAGTTTCACTGTATGTATATTTCAAAGATTCAGTAATATAGTTAAGGCAGTTTTTTCTGCAATTGAACTTTTCCATTTCTGTACATATGCATTCAACTAACCCAAAATAGCAACACAGAAATGAGAGGGAAAAAAAAATTGTATTACTTAAAAATAAACTACTTTACCTTCTGCTTGTTGTGAAATATCAAATAACCAAGTATACACAGAACAATCATGGTCATAAAATACGCAAAGAAATGGGAGTCCTCAGCATCAACAAACCGATCATGTGCATATCCTCCTTCAGCATCATTTATTGGAATTCTTCCTGTTATAAGAACAAGAAATTTAAGGTATAAGGCAAAGTTAAGTTTTAAAGAAAAGAACAAATCATCATCAAAATGGATAGTATAAATCTGATAAGGTAAATAAGTAGTATACTTTTCAGAAGCAATTTTTCAGTAAAAATTTTGTGGAAAGGTTTTTTTAGTAATAAAGAATACAAATGAGCTTCTCAAATATAAAAATAAATAAAACAATAATTCACTTTCAATATTACCTGGAGGCCAGGGACCTTCATCCTCATCTGATCCTACTGGAAAAAAAAAGAGAAAACAATGTTTCTTAATTAACAGCCTGTATAAATTGGGGAGGGGGGAAATCCACTCAACATACGATAGTTATTAAGTTGGGTCTTTGAAAAAACTAAATTACATTTACTTAAAAATACTCCTGGCATTTTAATTAATATTTGTCCATGATGCCAGCTTAGCTGGAGTCTAATTGATTTCAGGTTAAAATCAGATCACAATACAGTGTTTCTGAATGCATAGGAAAATTATTTCACAAAGAAATAGTATGACTGATTTGATTAAAAAGTAATACTGATGTGTGTCCTTGCAAATATGTGAACAGTGTGCTCAAGATTATATTGGAATTGAATAAGAGCCAAATAAAGTATGTTTTGCATTTAATAAGCCTCTTTCACAATCACAATCTTAGCTTATCTACAAATTGTACATATGAGGTATGTACATATGTATAAGAGCACAAGTGCACATTCAGTGAGCATGTGGTATCAGTGACTAAAAAGTGCAGTAAAGAGACTCTGGTACGACACAACTGTCAAGCAAAAATAGTCTTGGTAAGCAGTATCTAAAATTTGACGTAAGAAAAAAATTCCCAGAATTTTGGTTCTATTTTGTTTCTTCCTCTTGTACATTTGATTTCTTTATGCTTTTAAGAGATCAAATAATTAAAAAAATTTTTTTTCCAATTTGTTCACAAAAGATTGGCCAAAATTCAGTGTTTTACTTCAAACATCCTAACTATACAACAAATTGAAATATTTTGATAATTCTTTATTATTCACAATTCTAGTGAATAAACAAGGATGGTAAAAACTGGGTACTGTGAAAACTAAAGAGACATGATTTGATTATTTGAGAAAAAATAATTGTATATAAATTTATTCTGGACATTTCAGTTCACAAAACTGAAACTTTTAATGGCATATTAACTATTCTATTTCATTCACAAGACCAAATCATAGGTTACATGCTGCAAAAAGAATTATATTATTATCTTTAATAATTTATGATTTTTGATGTATGTTTGACATGCATGAACGTGGTAGAATTCCCAATTCAGGAAAATGCATCTGAAGTTCACTCACTAAGGCCTTAACAGTTGTCTCTTTCTTAGAAAAAACATATTTTCTCGAAAACAAAGAAATCTAGCAAGAAACGATTTGAATCATTTAAAAGAGCATTAAACAGCATACGACATAATAAAAATTGAAAAACATGAAATTTCACGATTTTTATCATTCTCAGGTAGACTACTATCTTAAGAGAACAGAAATAGGTTATGACATATTTTTCAAATCAGTAGAGCTATATTTTTATTATCTGTTTACCACTGTCTGATATATTTCATTATTATTTTCTATTTTATTATTGTTATGGATGGACTTTTAGTGCAGTAAAAATGTGACAATTGTATTAATTGACAGTTAATCCAGGCAAAGCTAGGTAATCTCATATGGAAATATTTCAAGTTATAAATTTACATATTTCTCACTGAATTCTCACATTTGATACACAGCAGTTTGAATACTCAAAATGAAACTGGATTATCCCAAACGTAGCCAATCATCAACGTATTGTGATAAGATCCTAAGTTAAAAAAGGATCCACCTAGGTGTCAAATAGCATTATTTTCAGTTCATATATAGGAAATATTGGAGAAGATAAGTCATCAAACATTGTTACTTTCGTTGTTGTTTTTTTGTACAGATATTGTGATCCAGCGAGATGAAACATAATGAACAATGAATCACAGTTGACTAGATTCAAATTTCAGATTGATGAACTTTGACGTGCAAATTCAGTTTGGAATCTGATGTGTATTAACCCATCATGAACACAGTTGAATGACCACAGTTGCCAATTACATGTACACAGGATTTCTAATTGTGCAAGGTTCTTCAGTCCCTAGTATACAACTGAAAGGTTGGTATTATGTTAATATTAAATTTTTAGCCCTTAGCATTATACCAAAAAGTGCTTGCCCTCAAAAATGTCAAACTCAGTAGATGAAAAAGCTTCAATGTACTTCTGCAATAGGTCTGTTTTAAACAAACTAAAGAGAAAGTTGAAATCAAAACTACCTTGTTAGTGGCCTAAAAGATTTTAGAATTTACTAGGTATACCAATAGTACTGAAAATTTCCTTGCCCCTTTTGAAGCAGGTAAAATTTCTTTTTTCCACCTAAAGCAGATTTTTGGATTTAATTTTTTTTAATATTTTCAACATTTCTAACTCCCAGAAAATGCCACAATTTTTCACTTACTATAGTCTTTGTTATTATTGTTATCAGATAATTTTGTCGAACCATCAGGCTTGGAAGGTTCATCATTGTCCCCCTCATTGTAGCGATGAGACTCTGTAGCAAACTCTTGATCCATATCGAGGCCAGCTTCATCATGATCTTGTGTCTGATCACCTCCATGATCCGCAAGAGGATCTCCATTCTCCACTTGACTACCATCCATAGCATTCTGCTCTTCATGATCATCAGGCTCTCCACTGATAACCTTGGCATCACCTTCAATCGCTTGATTTGCTGCTTCAGGTTCAGACTTTCCAATGTGATCTAAGTCTGGTTTTGTGTCTAAATGTATAGAAATAATATCATTATATATTTTTAATAAAATATTAATGAAGACAATTTATAGCAACACATATTCTAAAGTTGCACACATTTGAGAATCATAATTAAGAAAAACTTTTTAAAGAATGTTATATGAAATGATCAAAGAAACACTTCAAAGCAAAAGCAAACTTGTCACAATTGGAGAAACTCGATATGAAAAGGGTCAAGGCATTAGAATCCATAAATCTTGTGATAATTATGAGAAAGCATAAGATCAACACACACAATCAAATTCTTTGGTACTGTAAACAAATAATTAAACATAACTGAAAATTTAGGGAAAATCAATAAATTTGAAAATATTAAATGATCTTTTTTCACATATCAGACACATTTTATTGTGTAAACTAGTAGTACACACCACACACTTTTTTGTAAATATTTGTAATGAATCCACTTCGTTAAAAAAAATTAGACCTGTGCCATTCTTGTGTGTCCTGTTTTATGCATGGAAAAATTTTTTTTAAAAATTTGCAGCCACGTTTGAGAAAATAATTCTTTAAAAATTGCCTATTTTTCATGCAAAATTATGTGAAAAATATTCATTTTTTAAAAAAGTTGTACATGACCTTATTTTAAAATCTGTCTTTTAAAAAACAGATTTCATTCCGGAAAAAAATCTATTTTCAATATTGTAGTGGTAGGAAGACATCAACAAATTGTGAACTTAAGCAAATTTCAAAAAATCAGGGATTTCAACAAAAATTATACATGCACCATCTTTTTAAGTGTGCTTAGAAGCTCCATCGAAGGACAATTAAATCAAAAAATTTGGAAGCATTTTTGAGAAAATTTTGCAAATGTCTGGTCTTATGTAAAAGACTCCCCATAATATCCGTTTCAAACTCAGTAGGCAACAAGTTCCTTTAAATTGATCGAGGAATATAAATTTTGGAGAAATTGTCTGAATGGTTTTGGTGCTAGCTTTGACCACATTCAGCCAGACACAGGCAAATAGACCCTGCCAATCAGACAGACTGACACACATAAATACAGACAGACACACTGGTACATGTAGACAGTCACACAGAAGCTGAGACAGGCTGATACATGTAGATACAAACAGAGGCAGATGCAGAGACAGACAGGCTAAGAGAGACAGACAGACGCAGAGACTGACAGACAGGCACAAAGACACAGGTGCAGAGACAGACAGACACAAAAAGATTCTTTACTATGAATAGATTTTTTCGTATTCAGATCCCACAAAACATGGATTTTGATTACACAAGATGTTAGATGTCATTTATGTAGGAACAAGATATAACCCTTTTTTGGGACTGGCAATTAGAGTTTTCTGTCAAAAATTCGCCATTTTTCAGTGCAGTACTTTACTGTTTCAATCCTTTTTCATATAAAATAAGAGCAAGAAAGTAATTTAAAAAAAAAGGAAAAATGGGAGAAAAGAAAGTGATCAATGGAAGTGAAAGAAAGTGATCAAGTGAAAAGAAAGAAAAAAAGGGAGAAAAGAAAGTGATCAATCATCTGAGCAAAATAGCAAATTAAGCAAAAACAGTTAAGATTATTAATGACAAAGAGGATAGCAGAATAAGAAATGCATATCTACCCCTAGGGGAAAAAAAAAATCATTTTGGAAATTGTAATTGAAGTTAAAACAAGTTTTTCGATTTTAATAAATTTACTCTGAGTACTTCATACAAATGAAAAAAACAACAACAACAACATGTTTTTAGCTTCTTATGCAAGTTTAAATTATCTTTGTGATTTTCTTTAAATGATAAAGATGTTTCAAGAATTTTTTTAGCCATTTTATGTCTGATTTTGACCATTACCATCACAAAAAAAGAAGGGAAAAATAGAAGAAGAAGAAGAAGAAAAAAAAAGAAACTTTTTTCCTTCGTTTTTTAAGAATCTCTCAATTTGACGCTGATCATAAAAAAAGCTCAATACAAATTGTAGTCCTGTAAAATCTCTATGGTTTTCCAAAATTCCAAGATAAATAATGAAAAACAAAATTGTAAGGATAATATTATAACCTACTGTAATTTCAATATCGAATTAATTAATATTTTAACTAAAAATAATGACTTGAAAGCAATTTCATTTCCGACTTCAAGAAGTACCATATCAACTTCATTACCAACAACGGACAACAGTGTGAAGGGAATTCTCTCCGATATTATATTATACCTTAAAAATATGGTTATGAAACAGTGGAATACAAATTGGTTGACTACCTTTTCCAAACTTAAGGAAAAACGTTATCGAATCCTCTCTCTAACCTTCAACTCGCTAGATTTCAACAAGTTCAAATTACCAGATTACGTATTGGCCACTTTAATGTCTACCACATTCATCTAATAAAAAAAAACTGACCCATTACCCTCTCCTAAATGTGGAGCTCAAGTATCTACATCCCATATTATTCTTGAGTGCCCTGAAAGAGCCCATATAAGACAGTCCTTAAACATAAATAAATAAATTTAATTCCTTCTCCTCCGCAGAATATAAAAGTCTTACAACTTTTAAAAATCTCAAAAATTGACACATCCTTTACCTACTTCTCACCCAGTAACCCTTCAAAGTGTTATGAATATCAAAGGCATTGTAAAAAATATCCATTCAATGATTTAAATACCCAAAAAATTGACATATTACAATTTCATGTTTGTATGAACTGTATATTATTGTGTAATGAAATAATTGTAAAACTTGTGTAAATTCTAAATTGATACTCATGGTCGCTTATGACCCAGTTGGTTGAACAGTGACCTTAAAATAAATTTAAAAAATGACTTTAAAAACATTGAGCAATGTTACAAATAATGTTAAATATTACCTATGTTGTGAAAATAAATGTTAAGTATTCACTACATCATTATGTAGTGAATGTATGTAGTATTATGTGCTTATCCACGTTTTTGATTTAGGCAACAGATTTTGGAAGCAAGTCATTTGGTTCTGCATCGCAATGTGCAGATTTACTATCTACCTGGAAGGCGCATTATTTGTTACTCACATTATATGGTTTAACATCATCAGATGCAAAAAGTTTGCCATCTACATCTACGACATAATGTCTAACACATCACATCTACATTAGACGTATTGAAGGGTGTAAGATAGATTATCATCTACTTCCGTGCAGCAAAATACAGAAAGCTGTAAGAAGCAGAAATGGCTGTCGGAAGTACCAACCCAGTACAGGCTAAAGAGATGTGGAAACAGAATTATTTTAAATGCCTTTTTCAGAGAACCGCTACTGCATAAAAATTTTGTTTCTTGTGCTTTTCGCACACTGAAATAATCAATGTTCCTTCTGAACATACGAGTGTATTCGTTTTTGTGGTGAACCGCATTTTTATACCAAAAGGAAATCGCAGTTCTGGTACACACTTAACTCTAAAGCCATTAACATTTGCATTATTTCAGAGCATTTTCATACACGTGCCAAGAAGAGAAAAAGCATTATTATTAAATAATCTGTCAAATCAAAGCAATGAAAGTATTCTGGTAAGGTGAATAACGTTAAAAACTAATTATTTTTAGTTAAAACCATAATTCATTCAGTATTCAAATTGCAATAATATTATTCTTACAATTTTGTTTTTCATTATCTTTTCAAATAAACATAAAACAAAAAAAAACTATGAAAATTAATAAAACAAAACCTAATTTTAAGAAAATAAATAAGACCCTATTAAATTACTGTTTTATTTATATTGAGCTGTCGAGTGAAATTGTAAGATAAAAGTTTGAAATTTAGGAAACTGTAGAGAATTTACAGGACTAACATCTGTATTTAGCCCTTTCTATGAGATGTGTCAGAACATGAAATATTCTTAAAAAACAAAGGAAAAAAGTATTTTTTTTTTTTCAAGTTTCCCCTTCTTTTTTGTTGATTTTATGGCTCAAAATCTGATATAAATTCCTAAAAAAATTCTCAGAATATCTTTATCATATATAGAAAATTGCAAGGATAATTTAAGTCAATATTCACAGGCATAATGAGGTTAAAAAAAATTAAATTCATATAAGACGCTAAAAAATGTGTTTTTTTCATTCGTATGAAGTACTCAGAGTAAATTGATTTAAATCCAGTGAAAAAATTGTTTTTTTTATGCTTCAATTACAATTTCCAACATAAAAAATGTTGATCCCTTAGAACAAATTTGCCTATCTTATTCCACTACCCCCTTTGTACAGAAATTATAATGATTTGATTGTCATTAATCAAACTAGAATCACTTTTGTTCCACAAGGCATTTAGCAGAGTATAATGGTGCTCATTATAGTTCATATTGTTTGTAGTATTACATTGCTGCATCAGTAAAACAACAAACAAACAAACAAACAACAATTAGTCTAGTTACTGAGAGTGTTTGCACAGCTTTTTAGAGGAACGAAGACTATGAATGGGGACACTACCATTTTGACAAGATTAGAATGTGTAAATCATATGACAGTGATAATAACTGACATTTTCCTTCTAATTGCACGTAGTACCTTTTACATAATTATTGCAAAGAAGTATATGCACAATTTATTATTATTTTAATTAATGAAATGAATTTGTATTAACTATATTAAAAATAAAATATGGTTCAATATATTTTCTTGTAAGAAGAAATAAAGTTTGCCTTTTCTAAAACTCAGAAGGCACACTTCACTCAAAATATTAATCACCTGTTAATCCTCCAAGGGTACTTCCAGGCACTTCTTTTGTGACATTTTCTGGAACTGTTGTGTTCACCCTCGCTACACACAAAACATTCAATAAGCATGCAGTTCAAGCTAAAACTCGCTTAATAAAATATTATATTAAAAAATTACAGGAATTAGTATTGTTAATTAATAGGTATCACTAGCTTAGAAAGGAAACACTGTAAGAAAAAAAAAAACGAAATAATTTACAATTGGATATGAAGAGTAATAATGAAATATGTATAAAAGAAATTTTGCAACTTGTCTCTCAGTTTTGGAATTCAATGAAAGTATTCATAAAAACGAACAAGATAATTATCTTACCATAATTTAGGTACATAACACAAGTCAGAAAAATGCACACATAAAGAGCTCTATCTCTGAATTATTTGAATTAAATAATAATACACGATCATCCCTGCAAAATTATGAGTTTTGCCAATTACGTTTAATGTGAAGGTTTACTTAAGATCTATTTTCCATTAACACACAATTCGGTGTACTACAATTTCCAAACTTTTTATTTCCCACATCTGTTCTGATTATAATAAAAAATTTGGACATTGAAAAATATTTCTATGAGATTCTGAGTTTTGACAGACCAGGAGATGCTTTGCTCCAGATGAAAGTTATTCGGCTGCCATACTTCTAAAATATCAACATATCCTACAACCATTGACATTGTCTGTAGAAGCCTCTGTCTATGCATTTGACAGATGATCTATAAATTGAATGACAAAATATTTTTTTCTGAAACCAACTGGCCACCTTTCAAGCAATTCAGTGTGAAAGTAGAAAAACAAACTGCCTCCATCATCAGGCCTTTAACAATATGTCAAGTGTGATGATTTTAGAATTCAATAAACATTAGAAATTATAAATAGTTCTAGAGAACATAGTGAAATAAAATACAAGAAAGTTGTAGAAGAAGAGAATTACAAATGATATACATATGAGAGTTACTAATGTCAACTGTGAATGCTCCTACTATGGAGAGAGAACTATTGTTAAAGGCCTGATGATGGAGGCACATCTCGACCTCGGAAGCGTTGCCACGCAGTTTCTTGTTTCAAGATACCAATTTGAATGTAAAAATAATTTATGTTTTAATAAATGTAGTTTGTGACTGTCTATAAAAAGAAATTATTGGAACTTTTATTGAGAAAAAACTTGGTAGCAGACAGCCTATGTTTCATCTTTAATAAAATTTAATTCAAAACAGTGCATGTTTTAAGTTTAAAATAATTTTAATTCAAATTATCAATTGTAAAGGTAACCCCAAAAAGTATTTTCATTTACGAGTTTCTTTAAAACACATACTTTTTTAATTAATTACTATTTCAGTTCTGATTACAAAATTTAAATTACAAAAATTAAATACTTTAGAAATGAATTTGGAGAGTCACAGGTCAACAAGTCATGGAGGAAATCAGGAAAATTCTTCCAAATTCTATAAAGTTGTAATGACTACCACTAAATGTTTTGGGTATAACTATCCCCTTTTCCAACAATCATTTAAAAAAACTTTGGTTTTAGATTATCATATTAAATTTCAGAAGTCACCTTCATCCGATTTTTCTTCTGAAGGAACTGGTATCTTCGGAGTCTCAGGAACTGAAGGTTTTGGTGAATCTAAATACAAACAGTTCATGCAGTTGAACATTATTAATTTCATGCATAAACATACAAATAAAGAATAAACTTATACAATCAAAACTACAGTTGAAAAAATTATGTCTCAACAATTGATCAATAACAAATTAACAATAAGACTGTGCTTGTTTGTTCCAACGAAAATCTGCCAACTGAAATCTGTCCCTGAAAACTCATTAAAAACTGTCACTGAAATTGGGATCTGAAATCTGATTTGTCTCTGAAAATTAATTAAAAAATTAATCAATGTGCAACTTTAGAACACCCTGCACAAAATACTTTTATTCTCAAATGTATTCATCCAATCAAACTGAATGATTTTTCCACAAAAATTTGGTTCTATTACAAACATTTATACATTTAAATGTCTGAACATAAAACTGCACATTCAAACTATAAACATGCAGTTTTTGTAGGGTTAACATGCAAAAAGCTGCAGGCAAATGGATGCAGGCCTATGACTCATATTATTTTACTTTTGCTATTTCATTCACCACTACGAGAAACAAGAACTCCATGAGAATGAATGTAAGTCTCAAACCAAGAGACTGAATGAACACACACTGCCTTAAAATAAAATCATGTATTTGGTATTAAAAATGAAGAATCATGTTTCCTCATATAGTAGAAACTATATTTTGATTAACTTTATTTGTTCCAAATAACAGAAATTCACATACAAGATAAAATAGAACTTTCTCATATCCATGGAATCTAGTAACTAATTACAGAACTTCCTTCTTCATAATTTATAAAAGGAAATTATTTTAGAATGCATTTTATAATTTTTTGTACGTCAGACAAAAATAAGCAATATATTTCTTTTCTAGGATGTTAAAGTTTATGCAAAAATTATACTAAGCAAACTGCAACAACTTATTAAATCTACAAATCACGCAATATACATTTATTAATTTTCATTATCATTCGAGAATTTTGGAAAATACATCAACACAAACATCATCTCGATATTTAGGAGTTTTCCTAATTTTTTGAGGTCACGATATACAAAATAAATTATTTCTACTACAAAATTGTACAAATTAATTATTTTTCCAATATCTGAAAAACTTGTATATACTTTAAAACAGAAAACTTTAAAAAATTCATTTTGTTGTACACAATTTTAAAATTGAAAAAAAAAAGAAAAGTGAAAAAAATTATGAATTTTTTAGATACTCTTGGTGAAACATTTCTCAATCATGCATTTTCCCTTCTGTAATTTCCACTTACCTCCATGTGAGGCAACATTTGAAGTATCCACTTGCCCTCCATTCTCTGATTCATAACCTACTAAATTAGCTGATGCCCTATGATCTCCAGATACTTGCTCCTGCCCCTCAGTATTATATTCTCCCTCACTCACTGAAGGCAAACTTCCAATATTTGACCCTGTAGGACCCTCCAGAACTGATGCTACTTGATGAGGATTGGCTGATGAGGTGGTACCATTTGGCTTGGTATGCACTAAATGATCAGGACCAGAAACACTCTGTTTAACATTTTGGGTTTCGTTTTGTGGATTCTTTATGTCTGGTTTACTTGAGTTAAAAGTCAATACAGAATTTGGATCCAAAATATGCTCACTATGAGGCAAAAATTTTTTACCAGGCTTGAAATCTTGATTTAGTGCTTGAGAAAAATGGGTTTCTGGTGCATTACCCCTCACAGGATATTCAAGTGGATCACTAGTTCTCACAAGATTTGGACGAACAGCCCAGGAACCACCATTTGATGTTGCAAGAGTTTTTTCTGTTTGCACTGGTTCTGACTTTTTAGGATTATTTTCTTCAGGAACATGTACTCTAGCAGAATCCTTAATGTTAGTGTGATCGGGATATAACAATGAATTTTCAAAATATTGTTTTTGTCCAGCAGTAGCAGGAACTTGCACTCCATCAGCCAATGTCATGCCACTGTTCTGTCTTTCAGTAACAGTGCCAGAAGGGTGCTTCTCATCAGGAACACCAGAAAGTTGCCATCTGTTCTCTGTACTTGTATTCAATCTTGTAGATTCCATAACAGACAAATTTGCATCACTAACTTGTTTATTATCTTGTTTTTCAATTGATGTACCTGTTTGCTCCTTCTTCAGTGGAATTCCTGCAGGTTGCAATGGATGTGATGCTGAAACAGAAGTATTCAAGTGAAGAAATCTATTTCTTTGTTAACCATTTATCACAAACCTTGTTTCATCATCAATTTTAAAAAAATTCCTTATTTTCCATGGTCCAATAATTTTTAAATTCACAATTGGTTTGCTTTCTCTGTAGGAATACAATTTTATCTGTAATTCCATCACAGATTCTAAATGAACACTCCAGTATACAACTTATAAAAAGTATTTGAAATAATTTAAATGGGCCTACCTTCAGAATTCAATAATGGTGGGTGCGAAGACTCGTGCTTCATTGTTTTGGCTGATAAATCAAGCCATAAAGTATATGCACATATTGGATTTACATATACATCACTCACACAATATCTTTGACATGCAATTTTATTTTTCATGTCATTGCTGAAATTGGATACCCAGAACTTATTTTCTTCTATAGTAGTAAACCATTTGTGATCTTTCATTTTCTGACAAAAATTATCAGCTGAGAATCCTTTAATTATCTCTTGGGCGTAACCTGAATTTAACTCAGTGTTTTCGTGAGAAGAGTTCAGTTCAAGATATCTAAGGCTAGCATCATACAAAATTACACATAAATAGGGAACAAAATTAAACTGCAATATGTGTTTATCAGTTAGCATTTTTCCTGGTGGCTTCTCAATGTCACATGCTGTTGCAGGTTCTTGCTGCCAAATGGTTTGAATAACTTTATTTTGTTTAAAGATTAAGCGATCTTCAAGAATTGAATGTGCCATAGAAACTTTCACAGTCCTAGGATAAGCTTCAATAATGCTGGTGCATATTATTTGAAAAAGGAATAACAAATAAATGTGAGTACCCATTTTATTAATATCGCTTAATATCTGCTGTCAAAATCAGTTCGTGATAAAATACACCATTCTACAATAAGTTTGAACTTTAACTGGCCAATATTGATTTTTTGCACTATAAATGTGTAATCAAAACATTGAAAACATAAAACAATATCCCTAAAACGATCAACTTTCAATATTGACCTGACAACCCTTCGTACAAAATATTCTTCATGGGCCGAAATTTTTAAAAAATTCAAACAAAAACACACACACAAATCCTAAAGAACATTCAGAGAGGCCCGAATTTAATACATGTGGACGCAACGTCACAATTAATAATGAGCTGACTTTTCTCCAAAACTCGAGTCGAGCTCGAAATGACACCACCTACAACCACTATAGTATAGTGACTATACGCAACTATACGTATAATATACTAATACACTATGCTCGCACTTTTTCTTGATCCTCGAGCCCCCTAGTCCTCGGTCAGCCCGGCATAGCACGGCCCGGTAGAAAATACGAGCTCCACTCGGAACGTCACGGCTCAGTTTTGCAATGCTGCCCACCTTCTGCCTTTCCAATGCGGACTTCGTAGTTTTCGGTCTCTCTTTCTATTGACTTGTGCGTACCATGTGCCTTCTATCTCAGTTATTTATATATCTATTAATTATTTCTTCAGAATTAAAAAAATCTTCCGTTGTGTCTCATAGCTATATACTCCCAGACAAGTCATTACTCCGTTTTCTGTCAATAGAGTTGACAGCCCTGCACTGCCGTGACGTAGACAGACCCCGCCTCTTCCCGCACCCCCCGCTGTGGAACAGAGACTATATACTAGAGACGGCACTCAACGTTAATTTGGACGCTCTTATTTTCGTGGAGCATAGAGAATCGATCCCCTCCACTCGGACAGAAGAAACGAATCAGAAAGAAGCAGCCATTTCCTGCCCCCACCAGCCAATAAGCATTGAAATACAGTCTACCAATAGAAATGGAGGACAGACGTGAACCGGGACATTTGAAATTTCTTTATCTAGCAATTTTCCAAAATGCCAGATATAATTATCTACTAAATATAATGTATTGTATGTAAAATTAATGCGCAAGGCAATTTAGAAGCCAACAATTAATAAGATTTTGAATTCCAAGTCAATGAACGAAATTTTAAAAAACCAATAAAGTTATTTCAAATACACAATATTTATTTCTAAATTAAGTAAATATACAATACTTAGTCATACACAAATAAACAACAATTCTTTTTTACAAAACCATTATAAGAATAACATCAAGCATAACATACAAATCAACTTGCTTTGCTGTGGACCAAACACATGAATTTAGAAAATTGTCAAAATACACCTAGCGACCATTACTACTTCAATATTGTCTCATTATCAAAACAACATGCCATCAATACCGGGTCTTGAAATTTCACGCAATCATAACTGTAACTGAAGTAATGAAAATTATTAATGTTTTAAAATGAATACAAACTTCATTTGCACAATCTTACCACAAAAAACAATTGGTCAATCTATTAGTCCTCTATTATTGTATTAAGCTACACAATACAGAAATTTGTGTATATAAAATTACTTACATTAAATGTTTCCAAAAATTACTGATATAAAATAAGCTAATGCACAAATTAAAATAAGAATGAATCTTAAATAAATCCGTTATAGATCCAAAATTAACAAATGTTCAAAAAATTCTTAATTAAAAATGTATTTCAATATATGAATACACTGAAAGAAATTTTATTTGGAATAAGAAGATATACACTGGTTTGTATACATTTCGCAGTAGCAATGCCATAGAGCCTTTCATTGTCACGAAGTCAACCGCTGGAGAAAAATTACTGTCTTTGGATTAAAAAATAACAGGTCCACCGAAGAAACTCTTATCCTCCAAAATGCTGTTTTCTTCAGATTCTTGTGTATTACAAATTTTAGATAATTTTCTTGTTCACCAACATTATGTAAACTACAAAAATCAGAATATGTAACACACTAACACCTTCACTATACTACTATTGGTACATATAACTACAGGTGTTATACAGGTGTATGCAAGTGAAACTCATCATGCCCGTTTTGGATGTTTGTTTAATTATCTCCAATACTAATTCATTATTTGTCAATTCCTTTGATTAGCAACATAATTGGAGACCAGGAATTTGGATGTACTAAATTATTGTGAAAATGTAAACAAAAAAACAAACAAACCAAGAAGTTTAAAGATAAATTATTCATCTTTAAACAA
Source organism: Teleogryllus oceanicus (assembly GCA_964035755.1). NCBI lineage: Eukaryota > Metazoa > Arthropoda > Insecta > Orthoptera > Gryllidae > Teleogryllus > Teleogryllus oceanicus. The sequence continues at coordinate 108,519,008 of CAXIVR010000009.1, forward strand.
ACCTCTTTTTTTCTTTTCTTTCTTTCTTTCTTTCTTTCTATGCAAAAGCAATATTGGATATTAAAGCATATTACAAGAAACAAGTGTAATCTCCCATTTGGCAAAAGGCAATGAGTTAAAAATACAAAAATTTTACTGAATCTATTTCAACTTGAATTATTTCAGAACACAGTTTTTGGTAGTAGGTTTCACTTGTATTCATATATTTCAGATGATATATAGATGTTACAGCAAGTTACGAGATGAACGGCAGATGAAAACCCAAAGATAGATCATATACCCAGATTTACTTAATATTTGTAACAGGTATTGTATAAGTCTTCAATTTTTAAGAAAAGATTTTCATTTTTGCATGTTTAGTCATGAGAGCAATTTTTTGATACAAATTTATGCCAAACTAAATTGAGGAACCTTATCAGTGATTAACATATACAAATGATTCCCATTTCTCAAATATTGGCTTACTTGTTCTGGTGAAATGATACTCCCTGTTATTCTTGTCATTCCCCCAAATGGACAATGTTCGCATATGAATGTAATTACGTTGATAAAATGCAAGAAAACTCCACTTTAGAACTTCCTTTTCAAAAAATATTTATATGCATAACTTTGTGACAATTTGGCCTGTTGCAGGCTTAAATAACATAATGAAAGAAAACAGCACAGGCTCTATGAAATTCAGAATTTTTTTGGCATGACTTCATTTATATTTATTCTCATCTTTTTCACATGATTTTGTGTCAATTCTAATAACATTCCTTTTAGTGACAGTATTGGAACAATGTAAATCATTCTTGAAAACTGCCCCTAGCCTCTAATTATATGCACTGAACTCTCACTTTGACACTCCCACAACTGCTCACACACCCAATTGGTTGGTTGAAGAATACATTGCTGTCAGCAAATTTTACTGGGGACCGCACTCCACACAGTCGTTTTGCAGTCAACATTTCAGGCAAGTTGTGGTCTATACTATTTGGAATTGCAGTTTCAATGAATGAAACAATGAATGTTATCAATGAATTGAAATTGATGTTTTTTAATTGTTTAAAAGTTATGTGACATACAAGATTTTGCCTAAACATAAAACCAACTTATTTTTGCATTAAACAAGGTGAGAGGGCCTCTCAATCCTATAAAAAATAAAATAGTGCTAATACAAATTACTGTTAATGAATGAAGCTTACGACACTGCTGTTAATGAACTTACACAAGTGGTTTCTGCCTCACAACATTGTTCAACTTGTCACGGCAGGAAGTAATAAGAGCCAAAATTTATTGCTTATTTATCTTTGAATATAGATTTTATTACATGGGAGTTTTTTTGTTTTTTTCTCACTTTCAAAATTCAAAATTTATTGCTATTTATCCTTGAAAATTTTTAAGTAGTATATGACTTAGTGTAGGGATCACAGAATTTTGAAAATGTGCACACAATTCACTTTTCCCCATAGCACGTCATTCGCAGTTTTTAACTGTTTTTTTGACGTAAATTAAATAAAAAAAATAAAATAGTAATTGAATTACACTAAAGATTAACTTTCAATAATAGCAGAAGTAAACAATAGCAGAGCTTCTTGCAGGAATAAATTATTAATGTATTAGAATCAAAAAAATAAGCTTTTGAAATGTATTAACTAATAATAATAACAATGGTTTTGACATTAATGGAGTACAAGTGATGTAACGTGACAGTATAAATAATAAATACTCAATTGTACGAAATAAATTAATTACTGAATTTTAATAACTATTGCTGGCACATTGCAGCAACTCATTGAGTTCTTATAGGAATTCAGCTGCAAGCACTTACGGAATATCTTGAAGGACCTGCTATCATCTACTTTTATGTATACAGGTACCTTACTGAAACGTTGTGCAGCATTGCAGTATCAATCTTTGATGACAGAGAACTTGCTAGAGTGCGCCCCGTGATAAACCTAATGTTTTCAAGTATGATAGACATATAAATCTTTGATTAACTGGCTATCCGGGAGACGCCGCGTCCAGGGCACAGGTGCCAACGTTTCGGTCGCCATTCTGCGACCTTCCTCAGGGCGTAGTACTGCGCGGAGATTTTTTTTAGCGCGGGTGGCGGGCGCAGTGTCGCTGCACATGACCGAAGTCAAGGCAGTTACGGCACTGCACTGGTCCTCGCGGCGGCCGATACCGCTCCACTGCGACGGAGAGCCCGCGTAGCTCCGTAGGCGCAGAATGCCCCTCTGCGCCGGCTCGTCGGGCAGCGTCAGGAGGACGAGCGGGAGTGGCCGTCCTCGGCGCCCTGGCTTCCTGCTCTTGATGCGTTCCTGCTTTCTCCACCTGGAACGCATAAGGAGACCGCCCGAGGGCGGCGGTTAGCGTATTCTCGTCCGTGCTAAGCGGAACGCCGCGGATGACTACCCGCAGCTTCCACACATTGCCGACCGAGTACGTGTGGTACTCGGTCGATCGCTCCTGCAGCAGCGAGACGGAGGCCGTATAACCCTCCATTGTCTGCGTGCGGAGGCGCACGGCTTCGCCGGTCGCTTCGGCAGCGACCGGGTCACCACACACCCCATGCAGCGCCTCCAATAGGGAGAACACGTCTCCGCTACCGTATACGAGGATGGGCGGCGGGCGCCGTTGCCGGCGGACGAGGGTGAATCCCTCGGCATCCTCTTCGTCTGCATCGCCGCCGTCCGGTCCCGGAGGCGGCTGGTCCGGCAGCATCGTCTGCGTAGATGTCGGCGTCCGCGTGGGCGTGGGCGTGGGCGTGGGCGTCGGCGTCGGCGTCGGCGGCGCCGCGGCAGCGGCCGCGGTGGCGCCCGATGTAGAGGCCGCCGGGCGACGGAGCTGGCGAGGACATGGTGGGCCGCAGGGCCTCGCTGCGCATTTGCTCTTAAGCCCTTAAAGGGCTATTAGTAGGCTACGGCCTAGCCTCGCTACACTTTTGCTCTTTAGCCCTTAGAAGGGCTGGCCGTCCCGCGAAGACCGGATCCCCAGGTAGCAGGAGCTCTTCCCCGGCGAGTCTGATAGAGCTAAACTTGTGCAGTTTTGTGAACGCACGAAGTGCAATGAACGTTCACGCTACTGCGGTGCGACCATTCTCCCCTTACGGGCATCTATGGCCAATCCTGCAACATGACAGAAAAAACAGATCAAAAATATTTTAGCCAACCGGCGCGCGCATTGCGTGTGCGTAATTCAAGGCGTATATGTCAAGTCTCATTTCGCTGTTTCAGATTTCTCTTACTCCAGGAACTGCTTGGGTCGCTTAGTGTTTCGCCCGTTTGTCGGGTTCGTATGAAGCGTCCTCAGAAATGAGTGTTTTCCGAGTCAGCTGCTTTTTCAAAAAAATTTACTGTAATGCTTTTAAAGTGGTCTTTAAGCAGTGGCATTGAAATGTCGCGATGCAAGTCTCTTATAAGAGTGTACCTAGGGCGCAGAGGGCGGCCCTTAGGCGTCATTTTGGACTACTTGCAGTTTAATTAGATAACTCTCAGCTCCAATTGCCCAACTGGGGCATGTGTAGTCCATTTGTGGCCTAATAACTGCTTTACAAAGCGGTAGGCAGTTTGCCGTTGACAGTTGCTTTGCTTGTGAAATAAGCATCGCAAGCGGCCTCTGGTCTGCCGCGCTTTCTCCTGCACGTTTTCAATATGCAGTTTAAAAGTGAGTGATTTGTCTAATGTCACTCCTAAATATTTTACACTTTTGGCTCAGTTAATTACGTCTCCACATAGCGCGACGCCTCGGCTGCGTGAATCTCTGTCTCCGTGTGAAAGCAGCTGTGCTTTTACTCACTTGACTTTGACCGCCAGCTTCAGCCACTCCTGGATCCGTGACAAATGCTGATCCAAATACTTCTGGGAAGCTCGATACTTTTCGACGTGGCTATTACAGCCGTATCGTCGGCGTACAAGGCGAGTTCCGTCTGAGGGTGCGGGGGAATATCACGCACATATAGGCTGAAGAGCGTAGGAGCTAGCACGATCCCTTGTGGCACTCCGGCCCGTATGGCGCGGCGGGTAGATTTAGCATTCAGAAGCGTTACTTGAAACGTTCTGTTTGCTAGGAAAGAGTGGACAAGGTGCACTAGGTAACTAGGAAGGTTCAAGGTGTGGAGTTTGTAAAGGAGACCGACGTGCCAAACCTTGCCCAATGCGCTGGCAACGTCGAGGAACACTCCGCCTGTGAATCGGCTCTCGTTGAAGTTGCGTCTGATGCGGTCTGAAATTCGCACAAGCTGAAGCGTTGTGCTGTGCCCGAAAGCCGAACTGCTCCTTATTCATTATTGCATTTTCTGAAACAAATTTAAAATTCTTTTAAAATTAGTTTTCCACAGTTGCCCGAGTGTGTTTAGTAGGCTAATAGGCCTGTACGACTCAGGCAATTTCAGGTTCTTTCGGTTTTGCAAAGTTATAACATGTGCGTGTTTCCACTGGCTCGGAAAATGCTGAAACATAATTATTGAATGAAAAGGGCAACCAAAACCAATGGCTTGCTGCGGCAGCTTCTTCAGGACGTCGTTAGAGATGCCGTCTGGGCCGGGAGCTTTTTTAGCTTTCAGCTCTGCGATGGCCGTTTTTAACTTCAGTCTCATCAGTGAAACTCGGCTCGTCGGCGGGCGCGTGCAGTGCCGCCATCACCGTTGTTGCACTTCGACAACGTGCGGTATTGGTGGCGCGTCCTCGACCAGCTGAAACTGAGATTCTAAAACATTAGCAAAAGTTCCGCTTTCGCCTCATTCGACTTTGCGTATTCTCCTGTGCTGGTTTGAAGCGGCGGCACTGTAACAGGTATCCTGGAAAGCATGCGTGTAATTTTCCATAGTGAATTATCCTCAGGTTTGAGGCCTGAAAGAAATTTATCCCACTTCTGATTGCGGAATTCAGCAACTCGATTTCAACTTTACGCTTCAATCGGTTCAGCTCTCGCTTATCAGCGGGTGCCGCGTGCTCTGCCACACTCTGCGCGTTTTGTTTTTCCTGTGATTAGAGAAATAAGAAATGGTGTTAGTGGCTGCTCCTTCTATAGGAACGTTGCTTCTCAGCTGCCGCGTTGAGGCTGTCAGTCACAGCTTCGGCGAATTTGGGTGCTCCTGCTTCAATCTGCTGCGGACCTGAAAGAGCAGACGCGTCCGGGATGCGCTGCTGCAGCTCCATCTGAAATTGTTGCCAATTAGTGCGCCGCTTCTGCGTCGTAGGTGCAGTAGACGCGGTAGACGCGTCGTAGGTGCAGTTTCGCGCCGCCCGCCTCATCTCCGCCAGCACAGAAGTGGTCTGAGGAAAGTTCGTATATTGTGGTTAATATGGGAGGGTAATGAAGTTAATGGACAGCGCAATGTCTAAAACATCAGGCTTGCCATTTGTCGTGTAAAGGGATAAAGGTGGGTGTAGTGGGAGCGAAAATTTCGCAGCCGTTCGCATCAGCAGCTGCTTTCAACTTACGGCCGCGAGGGCAGGTGATGCAGGAGCTCAGGCCGTGTGTTTGGCATTAAAATCGCCAGCCACAATTGTTGGGTAGTGTTTGCCTCAACTAATTCTGCAATATCTGCAGCTAGTAGGGCGCACGTTTCCGCAGAGCGGTCAGGACGAGCGTAAGTGAGACAAGGCGTAGCGCCGCGCTCCGTCTGCACGACAACAGCAGTGGCCTCAGCGTGCTGCAGCTGCGTAGAACTGAAACATAATGATTTATGCTGCGTCTTATTAGTATAGCAGTTCCGCCTCCGATGTTGTGATTTGTCGTGTTTTCTGCTGGTGCTGCTCTGTCATTCCTGTAGCAGATGAAGCCTGGAATAGATAGAAAGATGCGAGGCTCAGCCATGTTTCACCCAGCATCATTATAGAAATGTTATGCCGAGCAGAAAACTTGCAGTTCTGACTGCTTCGGTTGCGACTGATGCCGTGCAGTTCCCAAAATGCAACAGTGCAGCTATTCCCTGTAAAAGAAGGAGAAATAGCCATTATTTAGGTGCGGGGGTGGAGTGTGGTGAGGACGAGGAGGCGCGCTCTCCGTCGCTCCCGCCGCAGCGGCCGCCAATCATCTCGCGAGAGTGCGCAAGTAATTGCGACACTACGCCAGTATGATCGCGGCCTCAGCTGAGGCGCGGCCGGTGATGGCTCGCGCCCGGGCGTACCTGCGTTACCCGCGGCTCGATCCGTTCGGGGCGGATCGTCAACCGCGGCGTGCATCGCGCTCCTGCTCGCTCAGGAGTGGCAGGGCAGGGTCGTCTCCGCCGCCGCCCGCCTCCCACTATCACGCGAGCGGGAACGCGCCTCGCGGGCCGCGACGGCGACCGCCGGCTGACGCTCCGGGCGTGGCAGGACGTTACACAGGCGTCGGGTACGTCCGCTCCTGGCGTCGCTGCTGCCGCTGGGCGCCGTGGGCGTTCGCGTCTCTGCGAGCCGCTGAGACCGCCCCGGTGGCTGCGGTGCTGGCTGCAGCGGAGGTGTAAGTGCGGCGGCGCAGGTTCGCGCTCCGTGAGGGAGAACGCGACGCCTCCGACTGCGTGTCGGCCGCTCGCCTCTCGCTGATGCCGGGCGCGTCGCTGGCAGTCCCGCTGCGAAACGCTCGATGCCGCTGCTGTTGAGCTGCATTGCCCCCCTAAAACAACAGCGCTTATACTCAGGGCAACCCTTGTATTTTGCGCGTGATTGTCGCCAGGCAGTTGGAGCAGCTACGCTCCTCCACTGGGGTTTGGCCCAGCGGGCTGCTCCGCATCGGTGATCTCCCGCACTTCCTGCAGCGCGTGCCGGCGCGCAGTTTTCGTGCCACGTGCCCGAAATCCAGGCCAATTGTGGCACTGCGTGGGCCGCGCGGTGGCCGATACACCTCACAGAACGCGGAGCCCGCATGCTCGACTCTGCCTGGCGGGCGCCCGGTGACGCTCCGTGTGTCGGCCCAGCGTGGCGATGACCAGCGGGACAGGCCGGCCCCGTCGTCCCGGCCGCTGGGTGGTCATCCTCCAGCTTCTTTACCTGAAACCCAGCGCGGGCCAGGTTATCATGGAGGCTCTGGAACGAGGCTCCAGAGGGATGCCCATGGGACATGCCTCAGGACCTTCTCGTTTCCTGTGGAGTACGTGTGGTACTCCACGGCACTCCCGCTCAGAGACGTAGCACCTCCAGGTACGCCTCGAGATCTCGCAGCGCACGGTAACGGCGTCGCCGGCCACCTCTGCGGTGACCGCGGCGTCGCCATAACCGCACTTTAGGGGCCTCGAGGGCAAAGATGTCGGCCGCCCCGTACAGAAAGACGGGGTGGGGCGGCGTCGGCTGACGCGACGTGAATCGCCATCCTCCTCCTCTTCTGCTGCGCCGGGTGCGGCGTCGGGCGTCGTGGCGCCCGCTGTGGGCGGCGGCGTGGTGCTGGCGTCGGCGTCCGCGGCGGCGGGCGCGTCGGCGAGCGGCGTGGCTGCGGCGGGCTGCGTGGCGGCCGACGTAGACAGCCCCGCTTCCTGCGTCCCGCTGGTTCTCCTCCTGTGTGCAGAAGGCGTCCGTTTAGCGCAAATGCGCTCCGTTGATAAGGAACCGTTCCTCCGTTTCACGGCTCCCCGCCCTGTCGACGCCCGCTCGTCCTTCCGCGCGCACCCGCTCCGCCCCCCGTGCGCGGGGTTTGGAACGGTGTCGACGCGGCCGAACTCGCTGGCGACGACATCCTAAGTTATAAAAGCCCTAGAAGGGCTTTTATAAGTAGAGCCCTAACAAGGGCTGTTTTATGCAATAACGCCCTTAGAAGGGCGAAGCGACTTTTGCTCTTTGTAGCCCTAATAAGGGCTGTTAGTTCCCGCGGCGGCTGACGGTCCCACGGCGGGCGGAGCGCTCCTCAGGTGCGTCCGCTCTCCTCGGCTGCCGGCGCAGATCTCTGGGCACCGAGCTCCAGAGCAGCGCTAAATGGTGCTGCTCCCAGCACCCTGCTTGGCCCGAGGAGGAACGCGACCCCACCGCCCAGCGCGCCGCCAAGTTGGCCAGCGCGCGCATGAGATTGTGGCGCACCCACCGCTCGGCCGAGACCAACTCCGCCGTGCGCGAAGGAACATTGCGGCCTCAGCCGTCGTAGAGCTCGCGTCGTGAGCGCAGGCCTCCGACGACCCCACACAGGCAGGGCACGCGGCGGGCGGCTCCGCCATCCGCCGTCACCCCTGCGCCAGCGCGCTGCCAGCGCGAGGGCCTGACCTGACCGAGGGCAGTAACGCTCCTTGGCCCAGCCAACTCGCCCAAAGGGCAAAATAGAGAGAGCGTCGGCGAAAGGGCCAGACGGGCAGGTACAGGCCCCACGCGCCCGAAGACGTCAATGGCGAACAACCCGGCGGCCCGGTAAGTGCGCCCACGAACTCCGGCACCATTTCCCCCTAGACCTTTCCCTGTAGGCGACGACCAGTCAGACGGCTGGCAACTCGTCTCCGGCAGCCCGGCGCAGTCGGCCCGCAGCGGAGAATACCGGGGGCGCGGTGTCCTCGCGCAGGATCCGCCCGCGGAAGCTCCCCTCCGGCCGGCCGCCGAAACGGCCTTGCAGAATCCGACCCAAAAATCAGGTCTGATAAGGTCTTAGAGCACGGTAGGAAACTTGGGCGCCAACGGGGTACAAGGCGACCATCGCGAAGGTCGTCAACCGTAGCAAGCGGACTGTGTGCAAGTGCACACTTATGATCGTGGCTGCAGAGGCGAACACTTCTGTCGCAGCGCGAACACTGTTTTTGTTCGCGCACCCGCCACCGCAAGAACTCTGCCAAGCACTTGAGAGTTTTCATAAGAAGGCTCACAAGGCTACACCGCGGGAGACGTCAAACCAACAAAAACGAGTTCACGCCTTCCGCTGTTAAGCGATTTCACTGCCAGAGAATCTCCGGTCGCCAGTAGCCGGGATTCTGGGTGTAGTCGAAGGTGCAACAGGCGCAGGCTCGGCGTGTGCAAGTTCCCCACGGGAACTTTCGCAGTCACCCTCGGTGACAACGCGCTTGATCACCGGAAAATGCTATCACCTGCGACAGCAGGTCGTTTACGCGATCGTGGTCGAACGTGAGGAAATGGGAACGACCACGATTTTGCTTTAGGTGCTGCCGCTGGGGCCATCTCGCAACTGCGGTACGATGTGCGCTGTCGGCTCTGTACGGGCGAGGATCCTTGGAGGGCGACAGAAAGCGCGGCACGAAGCACTGCCAGGCTTGGCAAAATGCAGCTAAAGGCCAACGCTGCAATTACTAATGGCCATGCTGCATCCTTCACAGGATGTAGCTGTGCGTGCAGCGCGTCCTTCAGACGCGCGTGCAACGGTAGGAACAAAGGGATCTCGCTGAAGCTCTGTTTATTAGAAACCCGGCGCCTCAGACGGCAGCTAACGGCGGGCCGGCCTGGAACGAGATCGCAGGGCGCCTCCCGGTGCACCGCGTTCCTCGAGGGCCAACGCAACGCCTTCAGGGCGGCCGGGCGCAACCCCACTGCACCCGTAGCTGCACTGACAATGTCTAGGGACCAAGGTCTGGTGTTTAACCAATCCTACAGACATTGCATCACAATGTCTGGATTTAAGCAATGAGTCTAAACTCAGCACCTCTCGCCTTGTACTTGGAACACGCGAAGTGCTATCTTCAAAGCCCAGCAATTAGAAAATTTTACTAATGAATTTCAGTTAGATGTTTTGGCTTTACAGAGACGTGGCTCAGCAGTGAACACGAATTCAAACTCCGGGGATTCGCTGTTTTATCGCAGAGACCGCGTTGGCAAACCAGGTGGCGGCGTAGCGCTTGCACTACGCCGTGAATTCTGACTCGAGCGGAAATCCCTGCTATTGCTCTGGCGTCTCTAGGAGCAGTCGGGGCGTGCGTTTGGGTAGGAAACGGGCGATTTTTAGTCGTCTCCGTCTGCAGACCAAACCGCCAAGATCCGGCTGGAGATTGAGGCGCTCTCGCGCGCCAATTCAAAGTCATCGCTGGGTGACTTTAACGCCGAACATAGAACCTGGGGCCTAGGTGCTATGAAACAGTAATAGTGCCAATCTTGTAGCGACAAGGCGGGGCGTGGTAATCACGCACCAGGCGATCTACGCATTTCCCGGAGTGTACGTAGGAACCCGGGCGTTGTGATTTTGTGATTGGCGAAGGCGTTGAGTGCGTGGTTCCCGCTCAATTGCCACTCTGATTCGATCACAATCCAGTAACATGCGTTGTGACGTCCCTTGTAGCGAAATGCCAAGTAAATTTCAGACTTCGCGTGACGACTGGGCAGGTTTCTCCAGCTCAGCTAGGCTCTCAATAGAAGAGAAACCGAAAGTAAATGCAGGCCGAAATCGACGGAAGCGGTGAATTTACTTCACTGCAACGCTGAAAATCGGCCTTCAAGCAAAACTCCACTGTCACGCGAATGAGAATTCGTCCTGAGCTCACAGACGAGCAAGAGACAATACTAAGAGAACTGCGCAGAACTGTCAAAGTTCATCGCCGCTACAGCGATCCGTTGACGGAGAGCGGGCGCGCAGGGCTTTAAGCAGAAATTCCGTTCATCTCTACCGGGACAGAGAGAGCTGCTAAATGGTCTGATACAATTTCTGAAATGCAACCTCCACGAGAGGCACATTTGGGATCTTTCTCGCGCGCTAGGCCGCACTCCGGGAGTAAATGGCCCGCTGAGCAACGCCGGGACGAGACGCCCGGCGCTCCACCACCTCGGCCCGTTTACGTGGCGGGACGACGCGGCAAGAAACGAAATCTTCGCGAATTCGCTCGCGCTGCAGTTCCGCCGCGTTTGAGCAGGTGCCGCCGCACCTTCGGCCGCCACTGCCGCAGGTGGTGCGCCATTGGTCGGGCGGCCGGCTACGACGCCGATGGCCCGCCGTTCCCTCTCTCCTCGGCCCGCCGAGTGACGAAGAGGGAGCTGGAGAACGCATTACATCGCGTCAATCCAGCCAAATCAGCTGGCCCTGACGGATGTACCGGCGGCCAGCTGCGTGCTCTGGGCGGGCGCGGAGTCGAGTTTCTACTCGAACTCCTGAATGCGTGCCTGGCGTGCGGTTATTTTCCGAAAGCGTGGAGGGTTGCGACCATTGCGCTTATACCAAAACCTGGCAAAAACAAATTAATTCCCAGCAGCTAATGACCTATCAGTCTACTCAGTTCTAGGAAGACGTTTTGACGACTAATTCGATGCGTTTTGCAACAGGAAATACGTCGCCTCAACCTTCTCAGAGATGAACAATTTGGCTTCCGAGCTGGTGGCTCCGCGCAGCCCAACTACGCGGCTTTGCACGGAGATCGGCCTCGCCCTCGAGAGACAGCAGAACTTGCCAGCGGTCTTTCTCGACATGCGATCGGCCTTCGATTCTGTGTGACTCGCGCGTGCACCTCGCAGAGTCGAGGATGAGCGATTGCTATGTGAGATTGATCGCGAGCTATCTCTCCGACAGGCAGTTCAAAGTGCGCGTCAATAACGCATATTCGTCCCTCAGACGAGCCGAGGCGGGAGTGCCTCAGGGGAGTGTTCTCTCTCAACTCTCTTCGGCTTATACGTGAATGACGCACTTACTACCTGCTGAACCAAAAACAGGCATTAAACGCTGCGGGCTCCTGATGTTCGCGGATGATTTCGCGTACTATGCGAAATCGGCGAACGTCAGGCAGTCAGCTGTAAAATACTTAAGCGACTGTCGCCGCCTTCCCAGAATGGCTAAGGCGGAAACGACTCGCTCTTAACCTCGACAAGTGCGTCGCCGTCAACTTCACTCGTAAGAGGGCTGACCCCGATGAAACGGTGAGCTTGGCCGGCGCGCACTTGCCTTGGCAGAGCGAAGCGGATATCTGGGCGTGATGCTTGACGGCGGTCTCCGCTGGCACGCATGCTCGATATCGCAGCCAAAATCAAAAACCGAACTCTTCTTCACAAACCTCTTCTCCGTTCCCTGATCTTTCTCTTCTCTTAAGCGGCGCTTGTTCACCGCATGTGCGCCCCTTGTGGGCGTACGCGTGCGAGTGATCACCGCCGCTCCACGCTACACTCACGACCCATTCGGGTCGCCGGCGCCTGAAACGGCGCGCCTCGCGGCGCGCCACGCTTTTCTGTACCCTCCGACCGCACTCCCGAAACACTGGCGTCTTCGGAGTTCTGGGCGTACGCCATCAGTTCCCGGCGGAACTGCAGCGGCAGGCGGAGACGGCGCTAACAAGAGCGCTGCGGCTATCCGCTCCGCGCATCCTGCGCGGACCGGCAGAGCGGCGAACAGCGGCGTGCAGGGCCTTCCACAGAAGAAGAAGGGCCCCAAGCACGTCGCCTTCACCTTCCGCGCGCTGCTGGCTCTCTGAGCTGTGCGACGCGGGAGCAGATGGTGCGTGAGGCGGTCGCCCTTCCTGAAGCCGGAGCCGCGTGGGAGGGCGACGCGCCGCCGGGCTGGGCCGCCCGGTTTCGAGGACGTCACCGGCGCCACGGACGCCTGAGTGAAGTCGGCGCCGTGGCGAAAAATGCGTGTGCTAGTGTAAATGGTGTAGTGTTAGTGAGTGAAGTGAGGTATGAATGTGCGAGTGTATGAGTTTGTATATATATAATAAGCATGAATGAGCGTGTGAATGAACAAAAAAGAAAAAGAAGAACAGGAACAATTAAAAGAACTTTTAAATTTTTCTTCAAACTTTTGTAAATAAAACAAAGAGCCCAAAGAGGCACTGTTTAGTTTTAAGTAGTTTAAGATTAGATATAATTAGTTTGTTTAAGTTACCGCCCTCCCTAGCTCCAAAAACCGAAAGGTTGGAGCGTAAATGTAATCCCGAATTTGAATAAATTCCCGCCTCGCCAGGGCTACTGGCGAGGGGAAAATTGAAAAAAAAAAAAAGAGTGCCGCCAGTGCAGCCTTGTGCCATCGAGTTGGCTGCCGCTGCGGCCTCGTTTGTGCTCGACGAGCTTGAAGAGTTGAAGGGGCGGCGGATGGGGACGTGCGTAGCTCAGGCGAGCTGACGCTCCGCACCGTCTGCCCACGGTAGTGCGGGAACCGGCGGTGTTAAGCCGAGGGCGCCGCAGGGCCCTCTGGCCCTTGCTTAGCCCGCTCCGCGTTCAGTTCCTGGAGCAGGCCGCTGCCGGGCGCAAGGTGCGGAATCGCCCTCGCGCCAGCAGTGCTGTACCTGCCCCAGTACGCGTGTAAGCTCTGGAGATGCTCCAGAGCAAACGCGCATATTACGCCCGCCGGGATGCCGGCGAGCGCCGCCTCCATATTTGCGGGGGCGGCTGGTGGCGGTGGTCGTGGCGGCGCCTGTTGCGCCGGCATCTGCTTTGGGAGCAGAGGTGGTGGCGGCTTACGCTGCATCGAAGGCGTTGCCTTCGCCTTAGGTAGTGGTGGTGGCGTCGGGAAGACGAACTCCACCTCTGTTGAGGAGCGAGATGTCTCCCGCGCCGACCACCACGATTTTCGTATCCGGGGTGGCTGCGCCCGGCGCAGCTCCATCCCGGCGAGATGGGCTATCTCCGCTTCCGGCTTGACTGCGCTGCGAGGCGTTGTGACTCGGTCGAAATCGACCAAGTCGCATTGTCCCGACGAGTGCCGCCGTCCGCCAGGGAGGTTAGCAATGTCGCCTCTCGGCGACGGGCGCCGAGGGTGACGTCGCCGTTGCCCTGCGACATTGTCGCTATTGGCACATTTATGCTCAAAAAACGGAAAAAGCTCATGCGAGCGACGTGTTGCCCCGCGAGCAGCGCTCAACCGCGGGGGTGGGCCCGGTTTCCGCCGCGTTCCGCACGGTGTTCCTTGGAAACGCCTCGTGAAAGCCAGAGCTCAATCCCACGGGGCGCCAGAAGTACTAGCCGGCAGAATGCTGCGCGCACTTTCCGCTCAACTCCGGCGTGGGGCAAAGCTCAGCCACCTGAGCCAGGTGCCTCATACGCGCCGGCGAGATCGCGGTCTCAACCAAGGTCGCGAGGAGCCAGAGGGCGGGTGGTGCTGCGACCTCGACATACTGTTGATGGCGCGTTGATGACCTGCCGAGCGCTCCTGGCGCTGCAAATGAAGCGCGGCTCAGAGCGCCCTGGCGGAGGAAGGAAGCGAACGCGGCCCCCACCGCGCTCGGCGCGCCGCCCGGATTGGTCGGTGGCGCTGCGCTGGGATTGGCCGGCGCGCTCCACCGCTCCGCCGCCGCAGCTCCACGGACGCCGTACCGCACGGCTACACCAGGAGAATCCCGGCTACTGGCGACCGGAGATTCTCTAAGCGGTGAAATCTGCTTAACAGCGGAAGCGTGAATCCCTGCTCTTTGGCTGGGTTTCGACGTCTCCGCGGTGTAACCTTGCGGGAGCCCTCTTAGGAAAACTCTTGGTGTGGCAGGTTTTCATGCGGTGGCTGGTGCGAACCGAAACACCGCAGAAGGGCCCGGGAACGCGGCGGGCGGTTCTACCGCCGTCTCTCCACCGGCCGCGCTCTTGCCAGCATGAAGGCCACTGTACCGGAGCCCACAGAAGCGGCCAGCGAGCCGCAGCTCGCCCAACGCCCTAAAGGCGAAGAAAATGGAGAGGCGGCAGCGAACGGGCCTCCGAGGTCCCCACGCTGCGCCTGCCGCGCCAGCCTCCACCAGCTCAGCTGGGCCTGGTGAGTGCGCCCACGAGCTCTGAGCAGCGTCAGCACTCCCCAGCTCCCCTCCCAAGCGGCGACGACGGCTGGCAAATCGTCTCCGGTAGCCGGCGCAGTCGGCCCGCAGCCACGAGTACCGGGGCGGGTACCTCCGCGCAGGTCCCGCCCGCGGAAGCCCTTCGGCCGGCCGCTTCACGGCCGCCGAAAAAGCCCTACAGAATTCGACTAAAAATCGGTGCTGATAAAGTACTCGATCACGGCCGGGCCGCCCGGACCCCTAACGGGGGTACAAGGCGACCATTACGAAGGTCGCAAACCGAGCTGCAGGATAGTGTACGAGATTCACACATTTGACCGTGTGGCGTACGCTGAGGCGGAGCGATACGCTCGCAGCGCTCAGATTTTTCTGTTTGCGCACCCGCCTCCGACCGAAAACTCTGAGAAATTTCTCAGAGTTTTCATTAGAGGGCTTCCGCAGGGCTACACCGCGGGGGACGGTCTCCGCTGGCATGCGCACGCTCGATATCTCGCGGCCAAAATCAAAAACCGCACTCTCCTTTTGAAACCTCATCTCCGCTCTCCTGAACTTTCTGTTTCCCTAAAGCGGCGTTTACTCACCCGCATGCGTGCGCCCTTGTGGGCGTATGCGTGCAGGTATTCTCGCCGCTCCACCTTCCACTCACCTGCGCGCCCCATTCGGGTCGCAGAGGGCAAACAGACAGAACGCGCCCGCATCTTCCCGACCTTCGCCATGACCGCACCCCTCGAAATGCTGGCGGGTTCAGAGTTCTGGGCGTGCGTAATCAGTTCAGCTGGGCTGCGGAAGCCAGGGCGAAGTACAGCGCTCGCTGAGGCGCTGAGGCCGTCACCCGCTTTGTCCTGCGCGAAACCGGCACAGCGGCGAACAGCGACGGTGCACGGGAGCCTTCCACAGAAGAAAAGGCCCAAAGCACGTCGCCTTCGCAATCCGCGCATATCCCCGCACAAGCTCTCTGAGCTATACGGCACGGGGCGAATGGTACGTGGAGGCGGTCGCCGCTCACCAACGCCGGAATCAGCGTGGGAGGCGCGGAATCGCGCCAGCCAGGTCCTGAACCGCCGGACTGGACGTCGCGCTGCGGACGCCTGAGTAAGGTCGGCGCCGTGGCGCAAAATAGTGTAAATAGTGTACATAGTGTAGTGAAATTGCAGTGCTGTATGGTATGAATGAGTGTGTGAAAGTGTTGTACATATAGATTATGAATGAATGAGTGAGTGGTAGATTAAATCGAAGTAACAGAAGACAGAACATTTTAAGAACTTTATCTATTATCATATTACCTGTATATAAAACTAAACAGCCCGAAAAGAGGCCGTGATGTTAGTTTAAGTTTAAAATATAGTTAGTTTATTTAGATTATTTCCTGCGCTCCGAGCTGCAAAGCTGGAGCTTGTCATCCCAAGTAATAGCTCCGCCTCGCCGAGTTATTGGCGAGGGGAAATCGAAAAAATCCTGGAGCTCAGTGCCGCCAGTGCGGCGGCGCCGTCGAGTTGGCTGCCGCTGCGCTCGTTTTTGTTGCTCGACGCTTGGAGATTGAAGGGGCGGCGGATGAGGGACGTGCGTAGCTCAAACGAGCTGACGCGCTCCGCACCGTCTGCCCACAGTAGTGCCAGGAACCGGCGATGATTTGCGGGGGCGCCGCAGAGCCTCTGGCGCGCTGGCCACTCGCGTTCAGTTCTAGGCAGGCCGCTGCCGGGCTCAAGGTGCGCGGAATCGCCCTCGCGCCAGCAGTGCTGTACCTGCCCCGGTACGCGTATGGCTCTGGAGATGCTCCGACAAACGCGCATATTACGCCCGCCGGGATGCCGGCGAGCGCCGCCTCCATATTTGCGGGGGCGGCTGGTGGCGGTGGTCGTGGCGGCGCCTGTTGCGCCGGCATCTGCTTTGGGAGCAGAGGTGGTGGCGGCTTTCGCTGCATTGTTGCCTTCGCCTTAGGTAGTGGTGGTGGCGTCGGGAAGACGAACTGCACCTCTGTTGAGGGCGAGATGTCCTACGCGCCGACCACCACGATTTTCGTATCCGGGGTGGCTGCGCCCAGCAGCTCCATCCCGGAGAGATAAACTATCTCCCGCTTCTGGCATGACTGCGCTGCGGGGCGTTGTGGCTCGGTCGAAATCGACCAGGTCACGTTGTCCCCGAGCGAGTGCCGCCGTCCGCCAGGGAGGTTTGCAACGTCGCCTCTCAGCGACGGGCGCCGAGGGGTGACGTCGCCGTTGCCCTGCGACATTGTCGCTAACGACTCATTCTTTGCTCAAAACAAAAAGCTCATACGAGCGACGTGTTGCCCGCAGGCTTAACCAGTCGGGGTAGGCCCCAGTTTCCGCCGCGTTCCCGCACGGTGTTCCTTAAAACGCCTCGTGAGCAAACAAATGCGAAGACGCCAAGTACTAATACAGCAAGAATGCTGCGCGCACTTTCCGCTCAACTCAGCGTGGGAACAGGCTCGACCACCTGAGCCAGGTACTTTCATACGCGCCGCGGCAGAATCTGAGTCTCGCCAAGGTCGCGAGGAGCGGAGGGAGCGGGTGGTGCTGCGACCTGGACGCCCACGCACTCATCATCGATCACTTGTCATCGTGCGAATAACTTCGCTACGCCGCGCACAGCGCTTGTCACCAGCCCGCTGCCCGCGGACGCCTTCCCAGCGCTGCCCGGATGGCCCCCGCTGCTCCCACCACCATGAGCGCCCCATTGGCCCCTTTCGCCGACGTCATCGCCGGCCGGCCAATCGCGGCGCCCCGGGCTCCTCCCGTAATTTCAAACCAAAATCTCACCCCGACACCTGCTCTCGGCGGCCTCTCCGAGCTCTCTGAGCTCATCACACTTCTCCGCGGAATAAATTTATCGAACATTATTGCCAAAATTAAACAGGCAATTGAAATTTTCCGCGGCCTTTCACCTCGAAAAACTCCTTTCTCATTCATATCAGATCTGCAATCCCGTGAGCCCTTCACAAATTTCCTTCTTTAAAATCGTCTCCTGGAATGGGAATGGCGGCCTAAACCGCAAAAAAGCGGAGTTAGAACAGTTCATCACTGACTACTCTCCGCACGTCATTCTCATCCAGGAGACGCATCTCCTTCCGGCCGAAGCATTCTCGCTTCGGCATTTTCATATCTATAAAAACAGCCGTCCTGGGCCGCACCGCGGCGGTGGCACTCTAATAGCTATTCGGAAAAACATCCCACATACGCTTCTGGTAATGCCGCCTCTCGCCGCAATAGAAGCAACAGCTGTTGAAGTAGGAACGCCACGGGGAGCAATTACACTCGTCTCCGCGGCCTTAAGCGGCTCAACTTCAACTAGAGGGAGAGAAAAGCGACCTCGATACGCTGCGCTGACGCTCGGGCCGTCGGTAATAATAGCAGGCGATCTAAAATGCAAAGCACACACGGACTGGGGCTGCCTTGCCGGAACGCTGCAGGAAATCGCCTGCTCTCCTACCTAAATAAGAGCAATCAGCTCGTCATCTCCCGCACCCTCATCTATCTGCCCACCTCTGCAGCTGGCCACCAGCGGCAGCAAATTGAATGCGATATCCTTGATATCGCCCCTTCCCATCCTCTTTCTATTACAACTCCCAAACCCCTTCGACCTCCGTCAATCACCTCCGATTCTCTTTGCCCTGCAGAGAGAGATCTTTCTCCGCCCCGCTAAACCCAAACCCGTCACCGATTGGAGCTTCGTTTAAGACGAAAGTTTCTAACAAGCTCATCAAACCCCGTCATGATTCCTATCAAAACATTGACCATACCATCACCCACCTCAACTGCAAATTAAATCTGCCTTCAATGAAAACCCTCACTCCCCGCACCTTCTACTTCAAACTCCGACCAAACCCGTCGAGCTGATTCGCCTCATTCAGGAACGCCGAAAGGCACCATCGCTCTCACATTACAGCGAAAGCAGCGTATCAATCTATTCGGCGGAAAACCTCCAAGCTCTTGCGGAATTGCACAGGAACGCGATGTGGGAAGAACTAATTGAAAATTCACAAATCAACAACGCAAAGATCTGTGGAATTGCAACGGGCCTTGAAGCCCACAGCCGGCCACCACAGCACTAAACCGCCCGGCCTACCCCACCTACGACCCGCAGTTAAAGCGAGGTTTTCTCAGATACTCTGCAAACACGCTTTCTCCGCCACTCTATCAGTCTTTCTCTTCAGCCACCGCCGCGGGAATTTCCTTTACACCCGCCCCCCACGAAATTCCGTCTGACTGGCAAATCACTGAGGATGAGGTAAGCGACCAGCAAAACATTGACACACAGAAACAGGCAGGCGGACCGGACAAACTCTCCGGCGATGCTGAAAACTACCTCCTAAGGCCGCCGCCTCTTAAGCCTATTTACACCGCCTGCATTTCACTGTGCAATATTTCCCCGCAGCATGGAAATCTGCGACTGTGACAGTAATTCCGAGCCGAACAAAACTCGCGTCTCCCGGAAACTATCAGGCAGTCTCCCTCCTCCGATTCTCAGCAAACTCTTCCGAGAAACTCATTCTCAAAGAAAATTCTGCGAATTTCGAACAACGAGAATAATTAGGGGACGCAGTTCGGTTTCGGAAGAATCACTCCTCCACCCTTCAAACCCTCCGCTTTGCACTCTTCGCTTCTTCTACACTCGGCCTGCTGCTCTTCAGCTCTTCTTCGATTTCTCCTTCGCTCGATACCGTCTACCCACTTCTCCTGAAACTTCGTCCCTACGTCCCCACCTTCCTACTAAATTTAATCACAAGTTATCTATCAGCTCGATCTTTCTCTGTCATCTACAAATCTTACGCTTCCTCTTCTCGCCCCATTCTCGCCGGCGTCCCACAAGGAGCCGTGCTCTCTCCCTTCCACTCTTTTCGCTTTCATAAATGACTCCACCTGCTCCAGGAGTAGGCGATTTTATCTACGCCGACGACGTAGCGTTCGCAGTCAAGATAGTAGAATCAAATTCGCCATTGCAAAACTGCAGCGCGCCATAAATGCGCTCACGAATGGGAGTGCGGAAAACAGCCTCACGCTGAATGCGCAGAAATGCCAGGCCATTCTGTTCCTGCAAGTTCTCTCACAACGCACACTGTCGCACCCATCCGCCTACCACATACTCTCTTCCGTGGCAAGACGAGTTAAATACTTAGAGCGTGCTTTGACCGACGCCTCATGGAACACACACTTACAAAATACACGCAAAAGATGACACAACGAATACACCGCCTTCTTTCTCATCGAAACCAAATCCCTTCAGGATAAGGTGAAAATCCGCCTGTACCTCGCGTGCGTACGGAGCGCGGGGCTCTACGCGTGCGAGGTGTGGGCGACGGCTGCGGAAAGGCGGCGTGAGAAGCTCACGCGCGCCGAACACTCTTTCATTCGCGCCGCTTTCAAGCCCCCACCCGGAACAATCCTTGACACTGAACTCACAAACAGAAACACTAACACTCCTTTCCACCATACACACACTTGCCCACGGAAGATCAAAGATATCTTCCACCAACATCACCTCCACCCCCACTTCGAACCTTTCACACAATATTACACCAAGAAATCACGCCACAAACTCAAAAAACTCCCCACAGACATAACTTTCCAAAAACCACCATAGCTTTCTTATCACTTGCAAACAACACATCTACACCGCACACCACACAATAAACAATAAAACACCGAACGACCCCTCACACCAGGTATGCACCGGCCTCCGCAGATCATCAACTTTCACACTCATCATCACAACCCTACATCATTCATCATTTTCATCATCCATCATCATATTTATTTATATTATATCTTTTATGTACATGTTTTATTATAGTATCATAAGCAAATATTAACAGGTGATGGTTATAGTTATTCAATTTATATTATTTGATTTGTTATTTATGTATGTATTAGTGAGTAGTAATCTTATATAGTGTTTTAAATATATAGTTATAATATTGTCGTATATATTGTATTTGAATTATAGGTAGTTGTAATACATCAAATATTTACAGGTGGTGGTTAAGGTTAGGGTTAGATCATTTTATGTACATTTTATTTATATTCACACATGTATTTAGGGATCGGTGGGGGGAAATTAAAATATTATAGTTACTAGAATAGAATAAGTTAGAATGTAATGCTTTTAAGTAGAATGAGCAAAAAACAAAAAAAAAAAACATTAAAACCACCAAAAATGTATAAAATGTAAATGAAATAAACAAATAAAAAACAAAATAAACCCGGTAAAGTGCGACGACGGAGAAAGATTTGATGAGCAGGAAAAATCACTTCTTTTTGGGAGCAGCAAAAGACCTACGAAAACAACAAAAAAACAACTAAATAAATAATAAAACGACCAAGCGCGCCGCCCAAAAAATGAGAAAATCATGAACGGCCGCTGGCGCTGAAAGAAAACTAAAGAAAACGACAAACACTGGCGGATGAGCTCCCCACCAGGAGCAGGCCGCCACCTGTCAGTTAGAAGAATGACGGTCTCCGCGCAGACAGGGAAGACAGGAGATCCGCGCCGGCAGCCGAGGAGAGCGGACGCACCTGCGGAGCGCTCCGCCCGCCGTGGGACAAATCAGCCGCCGCGGGAACTAACAGCCCTTTATTAGGGCTACAGAGCAAGCCGTGCTTCACTTCCTTCTAAAGGCCTTTTGTAAAAAACAGCCCTTGTTAGGGCTCTACTTATAAAAGCCCTTCTAGGGCTTTTATAACTTAGGATGTCGTCGCCAGCAGGTTCGGCCGCGTCGACACCGTTCCAAACCCCGCGCACGGGGGGCGGAGCGGGTGCGCGCGGAAGGACGAGCGGGCGTATGACGGGGCGAGGCCGTGAAGAGCGGAGGAACGGTTCCCCATCAACTGAGCGCATTTGCGCTAAACGTACGCCTTCTGCTCACAGGAGAGAACCAGCGGGACGCAGGAAGCGGGGCCGTCTACGTCGGCCGCCACGCAGCCCGCCGCAGCCACGCCGCTCGCTGACGCGGCACCGCGCCGCGGACGCCGCCGCCAGCACCACGCCGCCGCCCGCCTGGCGGGCGCCATTTACTCTGACGCCGCACCCGGCGCAGCAGCGAAGAGGAGGAGGATGGCGAGTTCCTCGTCACCGCCGGCGCGCCGCCCACCATCTTTCTGTACGCAGGGTGGCCGACATGCTGGGCTCCTTGAGGGCTTGCGCGCGGCCGGCGGCGCCTGGTCACCACGAGGTGGCCGGCGACGCCGACAGGGTGCGCTGCGAGACCCTCGAGGCGCACCGGGAGGTGCTGGCCGCCTTGGAGGAAAGAGCTGTGGAGTACCATACGTACTCCACAGAAACGAGAAGGTACTGAGGTATGTCCTACGGGGCATCCCTCTGGAGCTCTCGTTCCAAACCTCCGATAACCTGGAACGCATTGGGTTTCAGGTAAAGCTGGAGAGGATGACCGCAGCGGCCGGGGCGACAGGTGACCGGCCTATCCCGCTGGTCATCGCCACGCCTAATGACACGGGCGTCACCGGGCGCTCCGCCAGGTAAGTCGATACGTGGGCTCCGCGTTCGCGTGGAGGTGTATCGGCACCGCGCGGGCCCACGCAGTGCCACAGTGCCTGGATTTCCGGGCACGTGGCACCAGCTGCAGCGCCGCACGCGCTGCAGGAAGTGCGGGAGACCCACGACGCGGGCAGTGCCGCTGGGAGGCCGACCCCCCCAGTGGAGGGCATGGCTGTCAACTGCCTCGGCGACAATCACGGCGCAAAATGCAAGGTTGCCCCGGTATAAGCGCCGTTGTTTTAGGGGCGATGGGCCCAGCAGCAGCGGCACGGGCGGCGCAGCGGACCGCCAGCGACGCGCATCGGCGAGAGGCGAGCGGCCGACGCACGCAGTCCGGAGCGTCGCGTTCTCCCTCACGGGAGCGGCGCAGACCTTCGCGCCGCCGCACCTCACCTCCGCCGCAGCCAGCACCGCGGCTTACCGCGCTCTCGGGCGCTCGCAGAACGCGAACGCCCGCGCCCAGCGGCGCGGCGACGCCAGGGCGGACGTGCCTCGACGCTCTGGCGCAACGTCCCCGCCACGCCCGGGAGCGTCGGCCGGCCGCCGTCGCGGCCCGCGAGGGTATTCCGCTCGCGTGGAGCAGCAGGCGGGCGGAGACGACTTGATTCCCGCCACCCTGAGCGAGCAGGAGCGCGCGATGCACGCCGCGGTTGACGATCTCGTCCGGAACGGGATCGAGCCGGGGCGCGGAGTAACGCAGGCGCTCATGCGAGCCATCTCAGCACTTTGGCTGAGTGGCCGGCGATCGCTACTCAAGGTGGTAGTGTCGCAGTGCTTGCGCACTCTCACGGATGACGGCGGCCGCTGGCCAGAGCATTGGAGGAGGCACGCTCCCTCGTCTTCACCACGCCACTGCCTAAATAATGGCTATTTATCAGCTGCACGCGAATGGCTGCACTCTGTTGCATTTGGAACTGCAGCGGCATCGGCTCACCAACCAGAAGCGCTGATCAGAACTGCATAGTTTCTCGCTCAGCATAACATTTTCTATAATGATGCTGGGTGAAACATGGCTGAGCCCGCATCTTTCTCTATCTATTCAGGCTTCATCTGCTACAGGAATGACAGAGCAGCACCAGCGCAAACGACAAATCCCACATCAGGCGGAACTGCTGCTAACTAAGACGCAGCATAAATCATTATGTTTCAGTTCTACCGCAGCTGCAGCACGCTGAGGCCACTGCTGTTGTCGTGCAGACGGAGCGCGGGCCGCGCTACGCCTTGTCTCCTCTACGCTCGTCCTGGCCGCTCTGCGGAAACGTGCGCCTACCGCTGCAGATATTGCAGAATTGGTTGAGGCAAAACACTACTCCAACAATTGTGGCTGGCGATTTTAATGCCAAACACGGCCTGGAGCTCCCGCATCACCTGCCCTCGCGGCCGTAAGTTGAAAGCAGCTGCTGATGCGAACGGCTGCGAAATTTCGCTCCCACTACACCCACCTTTTATCCCTACACGACAAATGCTTGAGCCTGATGTTTTAGACATTGCGCTGTGCATTAACTTCATTACCCTCCGCCTTAACCACAATATACAGACTTTCCTCAGACCACTTCCTGTGCTGGCGGAGATGAGGCGGGGCGGCGCAAACGCTGCACCTACGACGTCTACCGCGTCTACTGCACCTGACGCAAAATGGCGCATAATTGGCAACAATTTCAGATGGAGCTGCAGCAGCGCATCCCGGACGCGTCTGCTCTTTCCAGGTCCGCTGCAGATTGGAAGCAGGAGCAACTAAATTCGCCGAAGCTGTGACTGACAGCCTCAACGCGTGCAGCTGAGAAGCAACGTTCCTATAAGAAGGAGCAGCCACTAACACCATTTCTTATTTCTCTAATCCACAGGAAAAACAAAACGCGCAGAGTGTGGCAGAGCACGCGGCACCCGCTGATAAGCGAGCTGAACCGATTGAAGCGCCAAAGTTGAAGTGGGATTAGCTGAATTCCGCAATCAGAGGAAGTGGGATAAATTTCTTTCAGGCCTCAAACCTGAGGATAATTCACTATGGAAAATTACACGCATGCTTTCCAGGATACCTGTTACAGTGCCGCCGCTTCAAACCAGCACAGGAGAATACGCAAAGTCGAATGAGGCGAAAGCGGAACTTCTTGCTAATGTTTTAGAATCTCAGTTTCAGCCGGTCGAGGACGCGCCACCAATACCGCACGTTGTCGAAGTGCAACAAACGGTGATGGCGGCACTGCACGCGCCCGCCGACGAGCCGAGTTTCACTGATGAGACTGAAGTTAAAGCGGCCATCGCAGGCTGAAAGCTAAAAAGCTCCCGGCCAGACGGCATCTCTGGCGACGTCCTGAAGAAGCTGCAGCAAGCCATTGTGTTTTTGGTTGCCCTTTTCGTTTCAATAATTATGTTTCCAGCATTTTCCGAGCCAGTGGAAACACGCATGTTATAACTTTGCAAAAAACCGAGAAGAACCCGAGTGCCCGAGTCGTACAGACCTGATAGCCTACTAAACACCTCGGACAACTGTGCGAAAAAACTAATTTTAAAGAATTCTTAAATTTGTTTCAGAAAATGCAATAATGAATAAAGACAGTTCGGCTTTCGCGAATACAGCACAACACTTCAGCTTGTGCGAATTTCGGAACCACATCAGGTACCTTCAACGAGAGCCGATTCACAGGCGGGTGTTCCTCGACGTTGCCAGCGCATTTGACAAGGTTTGGCGTCGGTCTCCTTCTAAACTCACACCTTGAACCTTCTAGTTACCTAGTGCACCTTGTCCACTCTTTCTAGCAAACAGAACGTTTCAAGTAACGCTTCTGAATATAAATCTACCCGCCGCGCCATACGGGCCCGGAGTACCACAAGGGATCGTGCTAGCTCTACGCTCTTCAGCCTATATGTGCGTGATATTCCCCGCACCCTCAGACGGAACTCGCCTTGTACGCCGACGATACGGCTGTAGCCCACGTCAGTATGAGCTTCTCCAGAAGTATTTGGATCCAGCATTTGTCACCGGATCCAGAAATTGGCTGAAGCTGTGGCGAGGTCAAAGTCAATGTGAGTAAAAGCACCGCTGTGCTTTTTCACACGGAACAGAGATTCACGCAGCCGAGGCCGCTCGCGCTATGTGGAACGTAATTAACTGAGCCAAAGTGTAAAATATTTAGGAGTGACATTAGACAAATCACTCACTTTTAAACTGCATATTGAAAACGTGCAGGAGAAAGCGCGGCAGACCAGAGGCCGCTTGCGATGCTTATTTCACAAGCAAAGCAACTGTCAACGGCAAACTGCCTACCGCTTTGTAAAGCAGTTATTAGGCCACAAATGGACTACACATGCCCCAGTTGGGCAATTGGAGCTGAGAGTTATCTAATTAAACTGCAAGTAGTCCAAAATGAATGCCTAAGGGCCGCCCTCTGCGCCCCTAGGGTACCTCTTATAAGAGACTTGCATCACGACGTTCAATGCCACTGCTTTAGAAGACCACTTTAAAAAGCATTACAGCTAAATTTTTTGAAAAAGCAGCTGACTCGGAAAACACTCATTTCTGAGGTCGCTTCATACGAACCCGACAAACGGGCGAAGTATAAGCGACCCAAGCAGTTCCTGGAGTAAGAGAAATCTGAAACAGCGAAATGGGACTGACATATGCATAATGAATTACTGCACACACCAATGCACGCGCGCCGGTTGGCTAAAATATTTTTGATCTGTTTTTCTGTCATGTTGCAAGTTGGCCATAGATGCCCGTAAGTGGAATAGTCGCACCGCAGTAGCGTGAACGTTCATTGCACTTCGTGCGTTCACAAAACTGCACAGTTTAACTCTATCAGACTCGCCGGGAAAGGCTCACTGCCTGGGGATCCGGTCTTCGCGGGACGACCAGCCCTTCTAAGGGCTAAAGAGCAAAAGTGTAGCGAGGCTAGGCCGTAGCCTACTAATAGCCCTTTTAAGGGCTTAAGAGCAAAATGCCGCAGCGAGGCCCTCGCGGCCACCATGTCCTCGCCAGCTCCGTCTCAGACCCGACGGGCCTTTTTCCACCTCCTTCGGAGGTGGGAGCGGCAACCGCCGGACGCCTGCAGCGGCGAACGCCAGCGTTTTCGCGTCGGCTCACCTTCAACGGAGCGCATTTGCGCTAACAAGCGTCCTGTTTCTGCCCGCAGGACCACGGACAGGCAGGCCATCCGGCCCCTGCGCCGCAACGCCGCCTCCGCGGCCTCTACATCCGGGCGCCACCGCGGCCTCGCTGCCGCAACGCCGCCAGGCGCGCCCACGCCCACGCCCACGCCCACGCCCACGCGGACGCCGACATCTACGCAGACGATGCTGCCGGACCAGCCGCCTCCGGGACCGGACGGCGGCGATGCAGACGAAGAGGATGCCGAAGTTCACCTCGTCCATGACAACGGCGCCGCCACCCATCCTCGTATACGGTGGCGGAACGTGTTCTCCCTATTGGAAACATGGGGTGTGTGGTGACCCGGTCGCTGCCGAAGCGACCGGCTGGCGCCGATGCGCCTCCGCGCAGACAATGGAGGTTATACGGCCTCCGTCTCGCTGCTGCAGGAGCGATCGACCGAGTACCACACGTACTCGGTCGGCAATGTGTGGAAGCTGCGGGTAGTCATCCGCGGCGTTCCGCTTAGCACGGACGAGAATACGCTAACCGCCGCCCTCGGGCGGTCTCCTTATGCGTTCCAGGTGGAGAAAGCAGGAACGCATCAAGAGCAGGAAGCCAGGGCGCCGAGGACGGCCACTCCCGCTCGTCCTCCTGACGCTGCCCGACGAGCCGGCGCAGAGGGGCATTCTGCGCCTACGGGAGCTACGCGGGCTCTCCGTCGCAGTGGAGCGGTATCGGCCGCCGCGAGGACCAGTGCAGTGCCGTAACTGCCTTGACTTCGGTCATGCAGCGACACTGCGCGCCCGCCACCCGCGCTAAAAAAATCTCCGCGCAATTACTACACGCCCTGAGGAAGGTCGCGGAATGGCGGCCAGAAACGTTGGCACCTGTGCCTAGGACGCGGCGTCTCCCGGATAGCCAAGCAGTTAATCAAAGATTTATATGTCTATCATACTTGAAAACATTAGGTTTATCACGGGGCGCACTCTAGCAAGTTCTCTGTCATCAAAGATTGATACTGCAATGCTGCACAACGTTTCAGTAAGGTACCTGTATACATAAAAGTAGATGATAGCAGGTCCTTCAAGATATTCCGTAAGTGCTTGCAGCTGAATTCCTATAAGAACTCAATGAGTTGCTGCAATGTGCCAGCAATAGTTATTAAAATTCAGTAATTAATTTATTTCGTACAATTGAGTATTTATTATTTATACTGTCACGTTACATCACTTGTACTCCATTAATGTCAAAACCATTGTTATTATTATTAGTTAATACATTTCAAAATGTCAACAAAGTTCATGTTTATTGAAAGCTCGTACTATCTTATTTTCCTACATTCTAAGGGTTATTATAGGCTAATTTAATAATTACTGTATGTTAATGTAGTTTACACATCTAAATTTATATAATGATTCTAATACATTAATAATTTATTCCTGCAAGAAGCTCTGCTATTGTTTACTTCTGCTATTATTGAAAGTTAATCTTTAGTGTAATTCAATTACTATTTTATTTTTTTTATTTAATTTACGTCAAAAAAACAGTTAAAAACTGCGAATGACGTGCTATGGGGAAAAGTGAATTGTGTGCACATTTTCAAAATTCTGTGATCCCTACACTAAGTCATATACTGCTTAAATTTTGAATTTTTGAAAGGGAAAAAAACAAAAACTCCCATGTAATAAAATCTATTTTAAAGGATAAATAGCAATAAATTTTGAATTTTGAAAGGGAAAAAAACAAAAAAACTCCCATGTAATAAAATCTATATTCAAAGATAAATAAGCAATAAATTTTGGCTCTTATTACTTCCTGCCGTGACAAGTTGAACAATGTTGTGAGGCAGAAACCACTTGTGTAAGTTCATTAACAGCAGTGTCGTAAGCTTCATTCATTAACAGTAATTTGTATTAGCACTATTTTATTTTTTATAGGATTGAGAGGCCCTCTCACCTTGTTTAATGCAAAAATAAGTTGGTTTTATGTTTAGGCAAAATCTTGTATGTCACATAACTTTTAAACAATTAAAAAACATCAATTTCAATTCATTGATAACATTCATTGTTTCATTCATTGAAACTGCAATTCCAAATAGTATAGACCACAACTTGCCTGAAATGTTGACTGCAAAACGACTGTGTGGAGTGCGGTCCCCAGTAAAATTTGCTGACAGCAATGTATTCTTCAACCAACCAATTGGGTGTGTGAGCAGTTGTGGGAGTGTCAAAGTGAGAGTTCAGTGCATATAATTAGAGGCTAGGGGC
This sequence comes from Teleogryllus oceanicus, assembly GCA_964035755.1. Lineage (NCBI taxonomy): Eukaryota > Metazoa > Arthropoda > Insecta > Orthoptera > Gryllidae > Teleogryllus > Teleogryllus oceanicus. Next base: position 108,547,428 of record CAXIVR010000009.1, read on the forward strand.
AGTTTTCAAGAATGATTTACATTGTTCCAATACTGTCACTAAAAGGAATGTTATTAGAATTGACACAAAATCATGTGAAAAAGATGAGAATAAATATAAATGAAGTCATGCCAAAAAAATTCTGAATTTCATAGAGCCTGTGCTGTTTTCTTTCATTATGTTATTTAAGCCTGCAACAGGCCAAATTGTCACAAAGTTATGCATATAAATATTTTTTGAAAAGGAAGTTCTAAAGTGGAGTTTTCTTGCATTTTATCAACGTAATTACATTCATATGCGAACATTGTCCATTTGGGGGAATGACAAGAATAACAGGGAGTATCATTTCACCAGAACAAGTAAGCCAATATTTGAGAAATGGGAATCATTTGTATATGTTAATCACTGATAAGGTTCCTCAATTTAGTTTGGCATAAATTTGTATCAAAAAATTGCTCTCATGACTAAACATGCAAAAATGAAAATCTTTTCTTAAAAATTGAAGACTTATACAATACCTGTTACAAATATTAAGTAAATCTGGGTATATGATCTATCTTTGGGTTTTCATCTGCCGTTCATCTCGTAACTTGCTGTAACATCTATATATCATCTGAAATATATGAATACAAGTGAAACCTACTACCAAAAACTGTGTTCTGAAATAATTCAAGTTGAAATAGATTCAGTAAAATTTTTGTATTTTTAACTCATTGCCTTTTGCCAAATGGGAGATTACACTTGTTTCTTGTAATATGCTTTAATATCCAATATTGCTTTTGCATAGAAAGAAAGAAAGAAAGAAAGAAAAGAAAAAAAGAGGTTTGTTTAAAGATGAATAATTTATCTTTAAACTTCTTGGTTTGTTTGTTTTTTTGTTTACATTTTCACAATAATTTAGTACATCCAAATTCCTGGTCTCCAATTATGTTGCTAATCAAAGGAATTGACAAATAATGAATTAGTATTGGAGATAATTAAACAAACATCCAAAACGGGCATGATGAGTTTCACTTGCATACACCTGTATAACACCTGTAGTTATATGTACCAATAGTAGTATAGTGAAGGTGTTAGTGTGTTACATATTCTGATTTTTGTAGTTTACATAATGTTGGTGAACAAGAAAATTATCTAAAATTTGTAATACACAAGAATCTGAAGAAAACAGCATTTTGGAGGATAAGAGTTTCTTCGGTGGACCTGTTATTTTTTAATCCAAAGACAGTAATTTTTCTCCAGCGGTTGACTTCGTGACAATGAAAGGCTCTATGGCATTGCTACTGCGAAATGTATACAAACCAGTGTATATCTTCTTATTCCAAATAAAATTTCTTTCAGTGTATTCATATATTGAAATACATTTTTAATTAAGAATTTTTTGAACATTTGTTAATTTTGGATCTATAACGGATTTATTTAAGATTCATCTCTTATTTTAATTTGTGCATTAGCTTATTTTATATCAGTAATTTTTGGAAACTTATTTAATGTAAGTAATTTTATATACACAAATTTTCTGTATTGTGTAGCTTAATACAATAATAGAGGACTAATAGATTGACCAATTGTTTTTTGTGGTGAAGATTGTGCAAATGAATGTTTTGTATTCATTTATAAAACATATCAATAATTTTCATTCACACTTCAGTTACAGTTATGATTGCGTGAAATTTCAAGACCCGGTATTGATGGCATGTTGTTTTGATAATGAGACAATATTGAAGTAGTAATGGTCGCTAGGTGTATTTTGACAATTTTCTAAATTCATGTGTTTGGTCCACAGCAAAGCAAGTTGATTTGTATGTTATGGCTTGATGTTATTACTTATAATGGTTTTGTAAAAAACCGAATTGTTGTTTATATTGTGTATGACTAAGTATTGTATATTTACTTAATTTAGAAATAAATATTGTGTATTTGAAATAACTTTATTGGTATTATTTTCCTTGGCTAAAATTTCGTTCATTGACTTGGAATTCAAAATCTTATTAATTGTTGGCTTCTAAATTGCCTTGCGCATTAATTTTACATACAATACATTATATTTAGTAGATAATTATATCTGGCATTTTGGAAAATTGCTAGATAAAGAAATTTCAAATGTCCCGGTTCACGTCTGTCCTCCATTTCTATTGGTAGACTGTATTTCAATGCTTATTGGCTGGTGGGGGCAGGAAATGGCTGCTTCTTTCTGATTCGTTTCTTCTGTCCGAGTGGAGGGGATCGATTCTCTATGCTCCACGAAAATAAGAGCGTCCAAATTAACGTTGAGTGCCGTCTCTAGTATATAGTCTCTGTTCCACAGCGGGGGGTGCGGGAAGAGGCGGGGTCTGTCTACGTCACGGCAGTGCAGGGCTGTCAACTCTATTGACAGAAAACGGAGTAATGACTTGTCTGGGAGTATATAGCTATGAGACACAACGGAAGATTTTTTTTAATTCTGAAGAAATAATTAATAGATATATAAATAACTGAGATAGAAGGCACATGGTACGCACAAGTCAATAGAAAGAGAGACCGAAAACTACGAAGTCCGCATTGGAAAGGCAGAAGGTGGGCAGCATTGCAAAACTGAGCCGTGACGTTCCGAGTGGAGCTCGTATTTTCTACCGGGCCGTGCTATGCCGGGCTGACCGAGGACTAGGGGGCTCGAGGATCAAGAAAAAGTGCGAGCATAGTGTATTAGTATATTATACGTATAGTTGCGTATAGTCACTATACTATAGTGGTTGTAGGTGGTGTCATTTCGAGCTCGACTCGAGTTTTGGAGAAAAGTCAGCTCATTATTAATTGTGACGTTGCGTCCACATGTATTAAATTCGGGCCTCTCTGAATGTTCTTTAGGATTTGTGTGTGTGTTTTTGTTTGAATTTTTTAAAAATTTCGGCCCATGAAGAATATTTTGTACGAAGGGTTGTCAGGTCAATATTGAAAGTTGATCGTTTTAGGGATATTGTTTTATGTTTTCAATGTTTTGATTACACATTTATAGTGCAAAAAATCAATATTGGCCAGTTAAAGTTCAAACTTATTGTAGAATGGTGTATTTTATCACGAACTGATTTTGACAGCAGATATTAAGCGATATTAATAAAATGGGTACTCACATTTATTTGTTATTCCTTTTTCAAATAATATGCACCAGCATTATTGAAGCTTATCCTAGGACTGTGAAAGTTTCTATGGCACATTCAATTCTTGAAGATCGCTTAATCTTTAAACAAAATAAAGTTATTCAAACCATTTGGCAGCAAGAACCTGCAACAGCATGTGACATTGAGAAGCCACCAGGAAAAATGCTAACTGATAAACACATATTGCAGTTTAATTTTGTTCCCTATTTATGTGTAATTTTGTATGATGCTAGCCTTAGATATCTTGAACTGAACTCTTCTCACGAAAACACTGAGTTAAATTCAGGTTACGCCCAAGAGATAATTAAAGGATTCTCAGCTGATAATTTTTGTCAGAAAATGAAAGATCACAAATGGTTTACTACTATAGAAGAAAATAAGTTCTGGGTATCCAATTTCAGCAATGACATGAAAAATAAAATTGCATGTCAAAGATATTGTGTGAGTGATGTATATGTAAATCCAATATGTGCATATACTTTGTAAATGATTTATCAGCCAAAACAATGGCTTGAGTCTTAGCACCTACATTATTGAATTTCTGAAAGGTAGGCCCATTTAAATTATTTCAAATACTTTTTATAAGTTGTATACTGGAGTGTTCATTTAGAATCTGTGATGGAATTACAGATAAAATTGTATTCCTACAGAGAAAGCAAACCAATTGTGAATTTAAAAATTATTGGACCATGGAAAATAAGGAATTTTTTTAAAATTGATGATGAAACAAGGTTTGTGATAAATGGTTAACAAAGAAATAGATTTCTTCACTTGAATACTTCTGTTTCAGCATCACATCCATTGCAACCTGCAGGAATTCCACTGAAGAAGGAGCAAACAGGTACATCAATTGAAAAACAAGATAATAAACAAGTTAGTGATGCAAATTTGTCTGTTATGGAATCTACAAGATTGAATACAAGTACAGAGAACAGATGGCAACTTTCTGGTGTTCCTGATGAGAAGCACCCTTCTGGCACTGTTACTGAAAGACAGAACAGTGGCATGACATTGGCTGATGGAGTGCAAGTTCCTGCTACTGCTGGACAAAAACAATATTTTGAAAATTCATTGTTATATCCCGATCACACTAACATTAAGGATTCTGCTAGAGTACATGTTCCTGAAGAAAATAATCCTAAAAAGTCAGAACCAGTGCAAACAGAAAAAACTCTTGCAACATCAAATGGTGGTTCCTGGGCTGTTCGTCCAAATCTTGTGAGAACTAGTGATCCACTTGAATATCCTGTGAGGGGTAATGCACCAGAAACCCATTTTTCTCAAGCACTAAATCAAGATTTCAAGCCTGGTAAAAAATTTTTGCCTCATAGTGAGCATATTTTGGATCCAAATTCTGTATTGACTTTTAACTCAAGTAAACCAGACATAAAGAATCCACAAAACGAAACCCAAAATGTTAAACAGAGTGTTTCTGGTCCTGATCATTTAGTGCATACCAAGCCAAATGGTACCACCTCATCAGCCAATCCTCATCAAGTAGCATCAGTTCTGGAGGGTCCTACAGGGTCAAATATTGGAAGTTTGCCTTCAGTGAGTGAGGGAGAATATAATACTGAGGGGCAGGAGCAAGTATCTGGAGATCATAGGGCATCAGCTAATTTAGTAGGTTATGAATCAGAGAATGGAGGGCAAGTGGATACTTCAAATATTTGCCTCACATGGAGTGTAAGTGGAAATTACAGAAGGGAAAATGCATGATTGAGAAATGTTTCACCAATGAGTATCTAAAAAATTGCATAATTTTTTTCACTTTTCTTGTCTTCTTATCATTTATGAAGCGCAAAAATTCCTTCAAGCAATTGAGGAGAATAACTGACATTCAATTTTAAAATTGTGTACAATTGAACTTCTCATATGTATAAATAACAAAATTATCAAAATGAATTTTTTAAAGTTTTCTGTTTTAAAGTATATACAAGTTTTTCAGATATTGGAAAAATAATTAATTTGTACAATTTTGTAGTAGAAATAATTTATTTTGTATATCGTGACCTCAAAAAATTAGGAAAACTCCTAAATATCGAGATGATGTTTGTGTTGATGTATTTTCCAAAATTCTCGAATGATAATGAAAATTAATAAATGTATATTAGTGATTTGTAGATTTAATAAGTTGTTGCAGTTTGCTTAGTATAATTTTTGCATAAACTTTAACATCCTAGAAAAAATATATTGCTTATTTTGTCTGACGTACAAAAAATTATAAAATGCATTCTAAAATAATTTCCTTTATAAATTATGAAGGAAGTTCTGTAATTAGTTACTAGATTCCATGGATATGAGAAGTTCTATTTTATCTTGTATGTGAATTTCTGTTATTTGGAACAAATGTGGCATATTTGACAAAGTAAAGAGTTAATCAAAATATAGTTTCTACTATATGAGGAAACATGATTCTTCATTTTTAATACCAAATCATGATTTTATTTTAAGGCAGTGTGTGTTCATTCAGTCTCTTGGTTTTGAGACTTACATTCATTCTCATGGAGTTCTTGTTTCTCGTAGTGGTGAATGAAATAGCAAAAGTAAAATAATATGAGTCATGGCCTGCATCCATTTGCCTGCAGCTTTTGCATGTTAACCTAAAAAACTGCATGTTTATAGTTTGAATGTGCAGTTTTATGTTCAGACATTTAAATGTATAAATGTTTGTAATAAAACCCAAAATTTTTTGTGGAAAAATCATTCAGTTTGATTGGATGAATACATTTGAGAATAAAGTATTTTGTGCAGGGTGTTCTAAAGTTGCACATTGATTAATTTTTAATTAATTTTCAGAACAAATCAGATTTCAGATCCCAATTTCAGTGACAGTTTTTAATGAGTTTTCAGGGACAGATTTCAGTTGGAGATTTTCGTTGGAACAAACAAGCACAGTCTTATTGTTAATTTGTTATTGATCAATTGTTGAGACATAATTTGTTTCAACTGTAGTTTTGATTGTGATAAGTTTATTCTTTATTTGTATGTTTATGCATAGAAATTAATAATGTTCAACTGCATGAACTGTTTGTATTTAGATTCACCAAAACCTTCAGTTCCTGAGACTCGAAGATACCAGTTCCTTCAGAAGAAAAATCGGATGAAGGTGACTTCTGAAATTTAATATGATAATCTAAAACCAAAGTTTTTTAAATGATTGTTGGAAAGGGGATAGTTATACCCAAACATTTAGTAGTAGTCATTACAACTTTATAGAATTTGGAAGAATTTTCCTGATTTCCTCCATGACTTGTTGACCTGTGACTCTCCAAATTCATTTCTAAAGTATTTAATTTTGTAATTTAAATTTTGTAATCAGAACTGAAATAGTAATTAATTAAAAAGTATGTGTTTAAAAAACTAAGTAAATGAAAATACTTTTGGGTTACCTTTACAATTGATAATTTGAATTAAAATTATTTTAAACTTAAAACATGCACTGTTTTGAATTAAATTTTATTAAAGATGAAACATAGGCTGTCTGTACCAAGTTTTTCTCAATAAAAGTTCCAATACTTTCTTTTTATAGACATTCACAAACTACATTTATTGAAACATAAATGATTTTTACATTCAAATTGGTATCTTGAAACAAGAAACTGCGTGCTAGCGCTTCGAGGTGAGATGTGCCTCCATCATCAGGCCTTTAACAATAGTTCTCTCTCCATAGTAGGAGCATTCACAGTTGACATTAGTAACTCTCATATGTATATCATTTGTAATTCTCTTCTTCTACAACTTTCTTGTATTTTATTTCACTATGTTCTCTAGAACTATTTATAATTTCTAATGTTTATTGAATTCTAAAATCATCACACTTGACATATTGTTAAAGGCCTGATGATGGAGGCAGTTTTTTTCTACTTTCACACTGAATTGCTTGAAAAGGGGGCCAGTTGGTTTCAGAAAAAATATTTTGTCATTCAATTTATAGATCATCTGTCAAATGCATAGACAGAGGCTTCTACAGACAATGTCAATGGTTGTAGGATATGTTGATATTTTAGAAGTATGGCAGCCGAATAACTTTCATCTGGAGCAAAGCATCTCCTGGTCTGTCAAAACTCAGAATCTCATAGAAATATTTTTCAATGTCCAAATTTTTATTATAATCAGAACAGATGTGGAAATAAAAGTTTGGAAATTGTCAATACCCAGTGTGTGTTAATGGAAAATAGATCTTAAGTAAACCTTCACATTAAGCGTATTGGCAAAACTCATAATTTTGCAGGGATGATGTGTATTATTATTTAATTCAAATAATTCAGAGATAGAGCTCTTTATGTGTGCATTTTCTGACTTGTGTTATGTACCTAAATTATGGTAAGATAATTATCTTGTTCGTTTTATGAATACTTTCATTGAATTCCAAAACTGAGAGACAAGTTGCAAAATTTCTTTTATACATATTTCATTATTACTCTTCATATCCAATTGTAAATTATTTCGTTTTTTTCTTACAGTGTTTCCTTTCTAAGCTAGTGATACCTATTAATTAACAATACTAATTCCTGTAATTTTTAATATAATATTTTATTAAGCGAGTTTTAGCTTGAACTGCATGCTTATTGAATGTTTTGTGTGTAGCGAGATTGAACACAACAGTTCCAGAAAATGTCACAAAGAAGTGCCTGGAAGTACCCTTGGAGGATTAACAGGTGATTAATATTTTGAGTGAAGTGTCCTTCTGAGTTTTAAAAAAGGCAAACTTTATTTCTTCTTACAAGAAAATATATTGAAGCCATACATTTTTATTTTGTGCATTTGAAGGATAATATAGTTAATACAAATTCATTTCATTAATATTCTTCTTAAATATAATAATAAATTGTCATATACTTCTTTGCAATAATTATGTAAAGGTACTACGTGCAATTAGAAGGAAAATGTCAGTTATTATCACTGTCATATGATTTACACATTCTAATCTTGTCAAAATGGTAGTGTCCCCATTCATAGTCTTGTTCCTCCTAAAAGCTGTGCAAACACTCTCAGTAACTAGACTAATTGTTGTTTGTTTGTTTGTTTGTTGTTTTACTGATGCAGCAATGTAATACTACAAACAATATGAACTATAATGAGCACCATTATACTTCTGCTAAATGCCTTGTGGAACAAAGTGATTCTAGTTTGATTAATGACAATCAAATCATTATAATTTCTGTACAAAGGGTAGTGGAATAAGATAGGCAAATTTGTTCTAAAGGATCAACATTTTTATGTTGGAAATTGTAATTGAAGCATAAAAAAACAATTTTTCACTGGATTTAAATCAATTTACTCTGAAATACTTCATACGAATGAAAAACACATTTTTTAGCGTCTTATATGAATTTAATTTTTTTTAACCTCATTATGCCTGTGAATATTGACTTAAATTATCCTTGCAATTTTCTATATATGATAAAGATATTCTGAGAATTTTTTTAGGAATTTATATCAGATTTTGAGCCATAAAATCAACAAAAGAAGAAACTTGAAAAAAATACTTTTTCCTTTGTTTTTAAGAATATTTCATGTTCTGACACATCTCATAGAAAGGGCTAAATACAGATGTTAGTCCTGTAAATTCTCTACAGTTTCCCTAAATTTCAAACTTTTATCTTACAATTTACACTGACAGCTCAATATAAATAAAACAGTAATTTAATAGAGTCTTATTTATTTTCTTAAAATTAGGTTTTGTTTTATTAATTTTCATAGTTTTTTGTTTTATGTTTATTTGAAAGATAATGAAAAACAAAATTGTAGAATAATATTATTGCAATTTGAATACTGAATGAATTATGGTTTTAACTAAAAATAATTAGTTTTTAACGTTATTCACCTTACCAGAATACTTTCATTGCTTTGATTTGACAGATTATTTAATAATATGCTTTTTCTCTTCTTGCACGTGTATGAAAATGCTCTGAAATAATGCAAATGTTATGGCTTTAGAGTTAAGTGTGTACCAGAACTACGATTTCCTTTTGGTATAAAATCGGTTCACCACAAAAGAATACACTCGTATGTTCAGAAGGAACATTGATTATTTCAGTGTCAAAGCACAAGAAACAAAATTTTTATGCAGTAGCGGTTCTCTGAAAAAGGCATTTAAAATAATTCTGTTTCCACATCTCTTTAGCCTGTACTGTGGAAGATGGATCATTGTAACTTGATTGAGATGATGGTTCTGATAGCATAAGAGATTCTGGTACTTCCGACAGCCATTTCTGCTTCTTCAGCTTTCTGTTTTTGCTGCACGAGTAGATGATAATCTATCTTACACCCTTCAATACGTCTAATGTAGATGTGATGTGTTAGACATTATGTCAGTAGATGTGAAAGCAAACTTTTTGCATCTGATGATGTTAAACCATATAATGTGAGTAACAAATAATGCGCCTTCCAGGTAGATAGTAAATCTGCACATTGCGATGCAGAACCAAATGACTTGCTTCCAAAATCTGTTGCCTAAATCAAAAGCGTGGATAAGCACATAATACTACATACATTCACTACATAATGATGTAGTGAATCTTAACATTTATTTTCACAACATAGGTAATATTTAACATTATTTGTAACATTGCTCAATGTTTTTAAAGTCATTTTTAAATTTATTTTAAGGTCACTGTTCAACCACTGGGTCATAAGCGACCATGAGTATCAATTTAATTTTACACAAGTTTTACAATTATTTCATTATACAATAATATACAGTTCATACAAACATGAAATTGTAATAGTGTAAATGGTTTGGGTATTTACATCATTGGGATGGATGCATACACATATTTATTTATTTACAATTCAATGCCTTAGATATTCATAACACGTTTGAAGGGTTGTACTGGTGAGAAGTGGTAAAGGATGTGTCAATTTTTGAGATTTTTAAAAGTTGTAAGACTTTTATATTCTCAGGAGGAGAAGAATTAAATTTATTTATTTATGTTTAAGGACTGTCTTATATGGGCTCTTTCAGGGCACCCCAAGAATAATATGGGATGTAGATACTTGAGCTCCACATTTAGGAGAGGGTAATGGGTCAGTTTTTTTATTAGATGAATGTGGTAGACATTAAAGTGGCATCCGTAATCTGGTAATTTGAACTTGTTGAAATCTAGCGAGTTGAAGGTTAGAGGGGAAATTCGATAACGTTTTCCTTAAGTTTGGAAAGGTAGTCAACCAATTTGTATTCCACTGTTTCATAACCATATTTTTAAGGTATAATATGATATCGGAGAGAATTCCTTCACACTGTTGTCCGTTGTTGGTAATGAAATTGATATGGTACTTCTTGAAGTCGGGAAATGAAATTGCTTTCAAGTCATTATTTTTAGTTAAAATATTAATTAATTGATATTGAAATTACAGTAGGTTATAATATTATCCTTACAAATTTTTTTTCATTATTTATCTTGGAATTTTGAAAAACCCTAGAGATTTTACAGGACTACAATTTGTTTGAGCTTTTTATGATCACGTCAAATTGAGAGATTCTTAAAAAGCGAAGGAAAAAAGTTTCTTTTTTTTCTTCTTCTTCTTCTTCTTCTATTTTTCCCTTCTTTTTTTGTGTTGGTATTGGTCAAAATCAGACATAAAATGGCTAAAAAAATTCTTGAAACATCTTTATCATTTAAAGAAAATCAAAGATAATTTAAACTTGCATAAGAAGCTAAAAAAATGTTGTTGTTGTTTTTTTCATTTGTATGAAGTACTCAGAGTAAATTTATTAAAATCAAAAACTTGTTTTAACTTCAATTACAATTTCCCAAAATGATTTTTTCCCCTAGGGGTAGATATGCATTTCTTATTCTGCTATCCTCTTTGTCATTAATAATCTTAACTGTTTTTGCTTAATTTGCTATTTTGCTCAGATGATTGATCACTTTCTTTTCTCCCTTTTTTTCTTTCTTTTCACTTGATCACTTTCTTTCACTTCCATTGATCACTTTCTTTTCTCCCATTTTTCCTTTTTTTTTAAATTACTTTCTTGCTCTTATTTTATATGAAAAAGTTGAAACAATAAAGTACTGCACTGAAAATGGCAATTTTTGACAGAAAACTCTAATTGCCAGTCCCAAAAAGGGTTATATCTTGTTCCTACATAAATGACATCTAACATCTTGTGTAATCAAAATCCATTTTTTGTGGGATCTGAATCTGAAAAAATCTATTCATAGTAAAGAATCTTTTTGTGTCTGTCTGTTCTGCACCTGTGTCTTTGTGCCTGTCTGTCAGTCTCTGCGTCTGTCTGTCTCTCTTAGCCTGTCTGTCTCTGCATCTGCCTCTGTTTGTATCTACATGTATCAGCCTGTCTCAGCTTCTGTGTGACTGTCTACATGTACCAGTGTGTCTGTCTGTATTTATGTGTGTCAGTCTGTCTGATTGGCAGAGTCTATTTGCCTGTGTCTGGCTGAATGTGTCAAGCTAGCACCAAAACCATTCAGACAATTTCCCCAAAATTTATATTCCTCGATCAATTTAAAGGAACTTGTTGCCTACTGAGTTTGAAAACGGATATTATGGGAGTCTTTTACATAAGACAGACATTTGCAAATTTTCTAAAAATGCTTCCAAATTTTTGATTTAATTGTCCTTCGATGGAGCTTCAAAGCACACTTAAAAGATGGTGCATGTATAATTTTTGTTGAAATCCTGATTTTTGAAATTTGCTTAAGTTCACAATTTGTTGATGTCTTCCTACCACTACAATATTGAAAATAGATTTTTCGAATGAAATCTGTTTTAAAGACAGATTTTAAAATAAGGTCATGTAAACTTTTTAAAAATGAATATTTTTCACATAATTTTGCATGAAAAATAGGCAATTTTAAAGAATTATTACTCAAGCGTGGCTGCAAATTTTAAAAAAAATTTTTTCCATGCATAAAACAGGACACACAAGAATGGCACAGGTCTAATTTTTTTAACGTAATATTGTGGATTCATTACAAATATTTACAAAAAGTGTGTAGTGTATACTACTAGTTTACAATAAAATGTATCTGATATGTGAAAAAGATCATTTAATATTTTCAAATTTATTGATTTTCCTAAATTTTCAGTTATGTTTAATTATTTGTTTACAGTCCCAAAAGAATTTGATTGTGTGTGTTGATCTTATGCTTTCTCATAATTATCACAAGATTTATGGATTCTAATGCCTTGACCCTTTTCATATGAGTTTCTCAATTGTGACAAGTTTGCTTTTTTCTTTGAAGTGTTTCTTTGATCATTTCATATAACATTCTTTAAAAGTTTTTCTTAATTATGATTCTCAAATGTGTGCAACTTTAGAATATGTGTTGCTATAAATTGTCTTCATTAATATTTTATTAAAATATATAATGATATTATTTCTATACATTTAGACACAAACCAGACTTAGATCACATTGGAAAGTCTGAACCTGAAGCAGCAAATCAAGCGATTGAAGGTGATGCCAGGTTATCAGTGGAGAGCCTGATGATCATGAAGAGCAGAATGCTATGGATGGTAGTCAAGTGGAGAATGGAATCCTCTTGGGGTCATGGAGGTGATCAGACACAAGATCATGATGAAGCTGGCTCTCGATATGGATCAAGAGTTTGCTACGAGTCTCCATCGCTACAATGAGGGACAATGATGAACCTTCCAAGCCTGATGGTTCGACAAAATTATCTGATAACAATAATAACAAGACTATAGTAAGTGAAAAATTTTGGCATTTTTTGGGAGTTAGAAATGTTGAAAATATTAAAAAATTAAATCCAAAAATCTGCTTTAGGTGGAAAAGAATTTTACCTGCTTCAAAGGGCAAGAAATTTTCAGTACTATTGGTATACCTAGTAAATTCTAAAATCTTTAGGCCACTAACAAGGTAGTTTTGATTTCAACTTTCTCTTTAGTTTGTTTAAAACAGACCTATTGCAGAAGTACATTGAAGCTTTTTCATCTACTGAGGTTTGACATTTTGAGGGCAAGCACTTTTTGGTATAATGCTAAGGGCTAAAAATTTAATATTAACAAAATACCAACCTTTCAGTTGTATACTAGGGACTGAAGAACCTTGCACAATTAGAAATCCTGTGTACATGTAATGGCAGCTGTGTATTCAACTGTGTTCATGATGGGTTAATACAATCAGTTTCCCAAACTGAATTTGCCGTCAAAGTTCATCAATCTGAAATTTGAATCTAGTCAACTGTGATTCATTGTTCATTATGTTTCATCTCGCTGGATCACAATATCTGTACAAAAAAAACAACCGAAAGTAACAATGTTTGATGACTTATCTTCTCCAATATTTCCTATATATGAAATGAAAATATCTATTTGACACCTAGGTGGATCCTTTTTAACTTAGGATCTTATCTGTCCGTTGATGATTGCCGTTTGGGATAATCCCGTTTCATTTGAGTATTCAAACTGCTGTGTATCAAATGTGAAATTCAGTGAGAAATATGAAATTTATAACTTGAAATATTTCCAATGAGATTACCTAGCTTTGCCTGGATTAACTGTCAATTAATACAATTGTCACATTTTACTGCACTAAAGTCCATCCATAACAATAATAAAATAGAAAATAATAATGAAATATATCAGACAGTGGTAAACAGATAATAAAAATATAGCTCTACTGATTTGAAAAAATATGTCATAACCTATTTCTGTTCTCTTAAGATAGTAGTCTACCTGAGAATGATAAAAATCGTGAAATTTCATTTTTTTCAATTTTATTATGTCGTATGCTGTTTAATGCTCTTTTAAATGATTCAAATCGTTTCTTGCTAGATTTCTTTGTTTTTAGAAAATATGTTTTTCTAAGAAAGAGACAACTGTTAAGGCCTAGTGAGTGAACTTCAGATGCATTTTCCTGAATTGGGAATTCTACCACGTTCATGCATGTCAAACATACATCAAAAATCATAAATTATTAAAGATAATAATATAATTTTTTTTGCAGCATGTAACCTATGATTTGGTCTTGTGAATGAAATAGAATAGTTAATATGCCATTAAAAGTTTCATTTTTGTGAACTGAAATGTCCAGAATAAATTTATATACAATTATTTTTCTCAAATAATCAAATCATGTCTCTTTAGTTTTCACAGTACCCAGTTTTTACCATCCTTGTTTATTCACTAGAATTGTGAATAATAAAGAATTATCAAAATATTTCAATTTGTTGTATAGTTAGGATGTTTGAAGTAAAACACTGAATTTTGGCCAATCTTTTGTGAACAAATTGGAAAAAATTTTTAATTATTTGATCTCTTAAAAGCATAAAGAAATCAAATGTACAAGAGGAAGAAACAAAATAAAACCCAAAAATTCTAGAATTTTTTCTTAAATCAAATTTTAGATACTGCTTACCAAGACTATTTTTGTGACAGTTGTATCGTACCAAGTCATCTTTACTGCACTTTTTAGTCACTGATACCACATGCTCACTGAATGTGCACTTGTGCTCTTATACATATGTACATACCTCATATGTACAATTTGTAGATAAGCTAAGATTGTGATTGTGAAAGAGGCTTATTAAATGCAAAACATACTTTATTTGCTCTTATTCAATTCCAATATAATCTTGAGCACACTGTTCACATATTTGCAAGGACACACATCAGTATTACTTTTTAATCAAATCAGTCATACTATTTCTTTGTGAAATAATTTTCCTATGCATTCAGAAACACTGTATTGTGATCTGATTTTAACCTGAAATCAATTAGACTCCAGCTAAGCTGGCATCATGGACAAATATTAATTAAAATGCCAGGAGTATTTTTAAGTAAATGTAATTTAGTTTTTCAAAGACCCAACTTAATAACTATCTTATGTTGAGTGGTTTCCCCCTCCCAATTTATACAGGCTGTTAATTAAAACATTGTTTTCTTTTTTTTTTTCCAGTAGGATCAGATGAGGATGAAGGTCCCTGGCCTCCAGGTAATATTGAAAGTGAATTATTGTTTTATTTATTTTTATATTTGAGAAGCTCATTTGTATTCTTTATTACTAAAAACCTTTCCACAAAATTTTACTGAAAAATTGCTTCTGAAAAGTATACTACTATTTACCTTATCAGATTTATACTATCCATTTTGATGATGATTTGTTCTTTTCTTTAAAACTTAACTTTGCCTTATACCTTAAATTTCTTGTTCTTATAACAGGAAGAATTCCAATAAATGATGCTGAAGGAGGATATGCACATGATCGGTTTGTTGATGCTGAGGACTCCCATTTCTTTGCGTATTTTATGACCATGATTGTTCTGTGTATACTTGGTTATTTGATATTTCACAACAAGCAGAAGGTAAAGTAGTTTATTTTTAAGTAATACAATTTTTTCCTCTCATTTCTGTGTTGTATTTTGGGTTAGTTGAATGCATATGTACAGAAATGGAAAAGTTCAATTGCAGAAAAAACTGCCTTAACTATATTACTGAATCTTTGAAATATACATACAGTGAAACTTCAGTTTTACAATCCCCGATTTTACATTGTATCTTTGAAATCTACATACAGTGAAACTTTGATTCTTACATCATAACCTGGAATTTACATCTTAAATGAGTAGTTTCCGCAAAACATCCATATAAGTAATGTATAATTTTCCTCGATTTTGCATCTAACTTGTGAGTCCTGCTGTGTGTTGAGGCCCGATATTAAGTTTTTGCCGGCAGGACTCTTAATGTAAATGGATATTATGGAAGAAAAGTTCAAAAGCTTTTGACATTGATCATGACTTTTTACTTTCAAAATTATTTTCATCCTTGTTATTGCCCTAGATTGGTTATGTTTGTACCTTAGATCTCAGAGGTGGAAATACCTTACTGGGTGATGGAACATTATGTACACACCATTCCGACTCTTTGCCATTAAACATGGATTTCCCTGAGGGATTGATTTTAGGCCCTATTCTCTTCCTACTTTATGTAAGCATGTACCCTATACTTTTGAAACCGGGAGCGATAGCTCTGTGCATCAACTGATGTCACTGCAGCACCTCTGACCAGGAGGTCGTGGGTTCGAGTCCTGACAGTGGCAGGATTTTTGACACTAGCTTTTCAGCTAGGTGAATCCAGTCGCTGTCTGGAGAGAATTCTAGCACCCGGCTGCTCTGATTGAGTAGTTTTCCATGGTTTCTCGATCAACACCAGGCGAATGCCGAGCAGTACCCTAACAAACAGGCCACAGACCATGGGCAATCTGTCCTTCCTCTTCTTGTCCTGTCCTCTCCTCTTACATACACACTTACACTAACATGCACAACACTACCACATACTCCGGGAGACCGGTTGGGAGCTTAGAGCTTGTTGTGGCTGGGGCGGTGCCCCGCTGGTGCGAAAGTCCTGGTTGGGAAACCCCACTAGTCGGCAGTAGGTGGCGCGGATCTCACCATTCAGCGGGAAGATCACTGCCATCTCCCAAAAACCATGCACCCATGCACTTCACTAACGGGACGAATGACAAAGTAGTTGATGTGCCCGGAAACACAAAGAAATCAATCGATCAATGAACTATTTGAAACGGAAGAACAGTTCTCTTTGTGGATGATATGAAAGTTCTTTGCAATAAAGATACTGTAAATAGTGCAAAATCAAATGTTTCAAATTGGTTCCGTAATAACAAATTAGTAGTAATGGAAAGAAAATGGTTTTAATACTTTTCCATTTCAAATAAACAATTCTGTACTCCATTGAAAATGAACAATTCTGTACTCCATTGACCGATGTTAAGGCAGCAAAATTATTAGGCCTTTCAATTCAGTCAAACTAGAAATGGAATGTCCATTTAAATGAATTCAGCACAAAATTAAGTTCATTATTCTCTGCGTTCAGAATTCTTTCAAATTCAGTCAACCTTCATACTGCTCATTGTGTATATTTGAAATGTTCATTTTCCCGCCTGAGATATATCATAATATTCTGGGGAAATACATCTTATAGCTCCCAGACTTTTAGATTACAAAAGAATTTTACCAAGAATAACCAAATCCACTCATGTGATTCTTGTAGACCTCTCTTTATAATGTAGGAATTTTACCATTACCTTGTCTGTTGATTTACAAATGAGTAGTTTGTGTCAAAAATGACTTTTGATGTAAAATAAATAAAGGCAACTGATGGTGTCAGTTTTGGGAAGAAGCAGTGAGGATAGGAATAAATGTAATGTGTTTTTCTATTTACAAATTGGAGTATATTTTGGTTAATGTTCTGAATTTGTTGGTTCAGTAATTTCAAGACTGAGCCCACATTTTTTGTTTTGTGCGTATTTGTTGAGTTAGTTTGTCACCAGGGATGTCAGTTGCTGGTGTTTACTTTCTCGCTACGCTACGCACTCGGGGAAAATTATGTAATGCTGTGGGGAAAAGTGGCGATTTTCGGCAGAAGAACTGTTATTGTCCGGCCCTGAAACGAAAAGGTCAATAAATTACTAAATTTAGGGGAAATCCTCTAACATGTTATGTAGCGAGAATCCATGTTTTGAAGGTCGTTGATATCGTAAAATCAATTGGCCTAGAGTGTCTGTCCGTCTGTGAACAATGCTAAGCGGCTAAACCGTTTAGCAAATTTTCTCTAAACTGATTATCTCCAAGAGCAAAGTTCAACTTTCTTTTGGCATCTTTGTACATGAAGATAAGAGATTTTTCCATAGTGAAATCTGTTCCTCAAACATAGATTTTGAAATAAAGTCAGTACAATTTTTTGAAAATTTTAGTACTTTTCCCCAATGTTGTGTAGAAATCGGACAAGAAAGTATCTGCACCTCATTTCTATTCATTTCTTTTCAATTGAAGTTAAATGTATTATTTATTATTTTTAGAAGTACAACGTGTTTTAGAACAAAATCTGTGCTAAAAAAAAATTTCCTCGATTTTACACTTATTTTTTACCTGTTCTAGAATGGTGTAAAATGGAGTTTCACTGTATTCATGTGGCTAAAGACTTCCTTATATATTCTAAACCTATGTCGAATGTGTATCTGCCTATTTATAATTTTTGTATGAAATACAAATTAAAATAATAATTTACAGATCTTTCTGTCTGTGAATAATTATTTTAAACAGATTAAAAAATTTTTAGTTCTGAAACTTCAAATTCATTTGCCCGCTTAGTTAATTGAGAGCTATTAATGAAAATAATCAAACTTGAATTTGAAACAAATGATGGGAAGGAAGTTAATTTGGTAAGTTGTAAATTATTTCATAGAATTCAATTCAAATTTTGATACTTCAATGAGTGCAATTTTATTTATGACAGGCAGTGAGAATTTTCCTGTTCACCCTCAGATTTGGGTTTCTGCCACATCATTTTTCAAAGCGTTGGTCCATCTGTCTAGAACCATGTATACAATCTTTTCCTAATTGAAAGCCCTGTCAATTTGACTAGTTGAAGCTTTGAGATTTTGAAAAACATTCATTAATTTTTAGCGTACTTTATATGAGCGCCCCGGGCATGTTTAAAATTTTCTCAAAAAGGCTCCAAATTTTTTCTTTAAATTTCTTGTAAGAATTGAGTTAAATTACACTTATAAATATGACATAGGTCTGAGTTTCACGGTTAACCCTGAATTATCAAAAATTGCCAAAATTTGAATTTTTTTCGGTGTCTCCTACAACTACCGAATTGAAGACATATTTCCTTCAAACAAAATTTGTTGTCCATTAATAGTTGTATCGTAAAGGTCATGCACATTTTTTCAAAAATTTTAGAAGTTTTCGTGCTATAGAGCATGAAATATTTGCAATTAAAAAAAAAAAAAAAACAAGATTTTCTCAAAAATGGCTGCAAATTTTTTCTTAAAATTTTGGTAGAGTTAGTACCAAATGCATTTGATAGGGTGCACCCTATCTGATGACGTAAACGCCATATTTCTCTATTCATTTTTCTTTTTTATTTACAAAAATGTAATTTTTTTACCTGTCTCTGACGTTGGTTATGTATATAATTATGTATATAAATATTTACATCAGAAGTGATTTCTTCACAGTATTGTATTTATGAGTACATTTCTGTTAACTGATGTCAAATAAATATTCTCAATAACATAACCATTTTCTGAAAAAAATGAGCTCAAAATTCCACATTTTCAGAAACACAAAAACATTATTTTCTCAAAAATGGTTCCAAATGTTTTCATCAACTTTTCCCAATGGATACTGCTAATTGCATTGTTTAATATAACATAGTTTTTTTTGGTGTATTCATTTGTTTTCAAAATTACAGGTGTAATTTTTTTAAATGTTTCTGATGCCATTAATATGCATATTTCCATTGATATGTATATATTATTTTATTGTGAATGGAAGTGCTTCAAATGATTTTAAAACTAGTTTTTGAAACTCAATAGATTGAAAAGAGTTTCAAATTTCATATACAGTAATGCTTAAACGCCATTTTCTTAAAAACCGCTTCAAATTTTGCAATGAAAATAGCTATGTAGGAAGAGGGTTTTTGGTTTTTATTATTCATAAAATAATATTTTGTTTCCACTATAAGGAAACAGTTGAGAAAATGTCAAATAAAATGTACTTTCGATGATAGATTACAGCAACAGAGGATAGGCAAGTCCGTAAAGTCAGTCTGTACCAAGGAAATTAGGAAACTTTACTACAAGAAAGTCTGTACCATTCTGTAGCACCTCTAGTTTTTTTTATTTAAATTCGATGATTTTGGTCAGTTATGTATGCAATACTAATTGCATGGTGCTATTCATAAACATGCGATATGAATTATTAACACATTTGTGAAATATTAATTTACCAAGTAATTTTTAAAATTTTACTTTCCAAAACTTTATAAAGTATTTGCAAAAGTGTCATTATTATTCCTATGTATTGAAGTTTCTGTATATATTGAATGTTATTGAAGGGACTATCAGATTCTATGTATGCAGGTTCAGCTGTATATCCAACAAAGCAAAAGATTTTTGTATGATTGTTCCTTTGAGACTTTCTGTTTCATCTTTCAAAGCAGCTGCGTTTCATTCACTTTTCAGCCAAAAAACAAAATTTTTTTACTTTTAGAATAATTCTTGCTAATATTAATTTTATTAATATTAGTTATAGTTGAAGTTGCTCAATCGTTTTGTCATTTGAAATGTATGACCCAAAAAGTTATACTGATCAATCTATATGATGAGCAAATATTATTTTTTTGGAAGAGATATTAGTCATAATTCAAGTTAGCGACACATTAACTACTAACTTGTATGCCTAAGTGAAAGAATAAAACTAATTTTACAGGTATATTTTCAGTCTGTCAGCTACTACTTCTAATCGGTTCCAAAAATAGCTTGTCCAGAGAAGGGTCAAAATAGTTGCAATATGTTTGCGTTCCTGCTAATTAAGTTATTTTACTTCAGGTGAATTTCATGTAACATATTCATGTAAATGAAATTTATAGAACCATGGTGAGAAACAAGATTCCTCTCCATTTTCCCCCTTTAAAAACAGTTAAGTAATAATCAGTCACTTATTAGGTATCTGTGTTTGTTTTGTAGATTTTGGCACTGGCATTGGAAGGTCGTGTTCGCAAAGGATCACGAAGACGACCAAGTACATCAGGCTATCGGAAGTTAGACAGCAACTTAGAAGAAGCTGTAACTTCAAGCTGTACAGGATCATCAGTGACACATGTAATCTACTGAGCTGAAGATTGTGTCATGTGAATGCTCTAGTACAAATCCTTTGATTCTTGGAACTTGTGATATGTGCCTGTAAATTAAGTAACTCAGTATTTGAATATGTACTGTTGTGATTTGAAGTTGAAATAATTTTCAAGTGTTTGTCATACAATGGACTGTGAGAAATAAAAATTGCTTTGTCTTTAATATTTTGGCAGGGTGTTCATCTCACAATAAAGAGTAGTAAAATGACACATTACAAAAAAAGTTAAATATTACCATTTGGTTAAAGCAGCCTTAGCAGAGTTAATGCACACTATTGCACAGTGAATTTTTAAGCCAGTAAAGTAAAATCCTGAGAAGCTTTGGTTGAAATAATTATCTGAAAGCGACAGTTGGGTGGCATCTCAAATTTCCATTGTGACTGTAGGTGCTGGGCCAATTGGAATGAGGTATTACAGTCGCGATGACCTGCATTGCCAGTAAAATGTAAACTTCCTCTCACAGGTACGGAAGGTATTAGGTTTCAGATGCGGGTTGCTGTGCTAAGTGCCTCGAACTTGAATGAAACATATGGGCTTGATAGACTGTAAATGATGATAAAGATTTTGATGAACATATCTTCTTAGATAGGAAACTCTTCCATCTATCACGAGCTAGTGCCGTGGACAACACTGCACAATTTGCTGAGTTGACCACATGCTAGAAAATCACTAACAAGGGATGTACATAAACACAAACACTCAGAACCACACAAAAATGCACTAAAATATAAAAGCTCATCCCAAAAAGTGAAATGAGACATTCCCATGCGAAACTAATGTGCTGTTTGCTAGAGCCTTTCAACAATGGTATGTTGTACCTGTACTTACTTAAGTTGTATTGAGTGTAGGTACTGTACGAGGCCACCTTATTAGTGCTTGGTTATGGGTTAGAGTGTAAACCATATACATCAGTATCATGAGGCTAATTAATTCCACAAGTTGTGACCCTAAAATAAAAATGTTCTATCTGCACTGCAGTAAATTTTACAGGAGAGCATAACAAAATCTATTTCATTAATTGTATTCAAACTTTATCAGTGTATTTAACATCCAAGAATATAACTATAGACTGATAATTATTTTTAAAGCATTGCAACTTTGGTAGGAATCAAGACCCTAATTTTTCAGTACTTTTTACTCTCAATATTTATTTTCAAGTTAGAGCAAAAGGTTCTATTATTATAATTTGTATATTTGACAAGTAAAATTCTTCAATAATTGCAATTATTCATGAAACTATATCATTTATTGAATTTTTCTAAAATTTGCTCATAGGTTTAAATTTTAGTTCAAATCACATTAGAGTGCTTAAGACTAAATGTACCAACATGAGTTCAATTTGTCACCACCACATGGCAGCACCAAAATAATAAAAATTTACTTCACCGATAACGTCTGAACACTCTGTATCTGTATTCGATCTGTATTTACATTGCGCGCCTTTTTAAAATAAAATTTACGCTATGAAGTCGTTTTTCAAAAAGGATTTCCAAAAAAGAATATTTTTAATTTCCCTTTAAGTTCCAGGATGAAATTAAAAAATGTGGCCTTATAGCGTGATGACGACATGATTCCTGAATCCAATGCCATGTCAATTGTGCAAATCGGATGAATAGGAGCATCGTAAAGTGAAATTTGGAAAAACACCTCGCCCTCTCCCCTTCCACCTCGTTATGTCACCCACCCGTTGTGGGCCCTCCCTCAATGGGGACAGCACAGCCAGCTCCAGCGGCGTGTGGGGCCGAATTTTCAGGCAGGCAAGCCGGGCAGTCAGTTTATGCTTTCGCAGTGTTGCAATTACATTTGTGTAATTTTTTTAAAAAAACAAAAGTATACTGCAAAATAAACTTTACGGAATATTAAACAGTGCAAATAACACTATCCATTGAAAAAATTACCCTGTAAGTGGTATAGGCTAATAATACGTTTTGTCTTATTTTTAATGAATAATTATTAAGTCATGACTTAGCATACCTTGGATATGACCTATACTTATCTGTCCGTTTATTTCAACTCAATTAACTCAAAATTAACGAAGTTCTGGTAATAAGATTTGGCTGTGTCATCATACACCTTGCATATTCTACGGACATTTTAGGTTGCAACTGTAACTTAATGCAACAAATAATTGTATATAATAAAATCTGGGATAAATGAGGTATCAAACCACAATAAAGATTGAATAATTTTATCATTTATCCCAGATTTTATCATGGAATACCACAAAATCTCCGCTGCCACCAGCAAATAAATTGACAATACAGACTGCGCTATTGAAATTTTTCGAAGTTGTGGCAATGTTTCATCCCTGACAATGTTACCCGTTGTTACCTCATTTAAAATGAGATGTAGGAGATGGAATATTGGTGATATTTATACCATTAGTTCAATTTTCTTTTTGAAATCAGTTTCTAAATCGGAATTTATGTTTTAAGTAATGTCTCAAACAATTTTATGATTGTATACGAAGGAAGATGGAAATATATAAATAAGATTAATAGTTTTATACTATTATTACAGATGATACGAGATTGTTTGCCTCTGTTACAGCATCACTATATTTTTTATGGGAAAAATGTATATATAGATGGAAAGGATGAAAGTATAAACCGACTGCCCGGCTTGCCTGAAAATTTGGCCTCACGTACCACAGGCCACTGGAGCTGGCTGTCTGCCCGTCGAGAAGGGCCTGCAGGCGGTGTCATAGAAGGGGAGGTGTTTTTCCAAATTTCACTTTATGGCGCTCCTATTCATCCAATTTGCATGATTGACCGACATTGGATTCAGGAAGCACATCGTCATTGTGGTATAAGCCCACATTTTTTAATTTCATTCTGGAACTTTGAGAGAATTAAAAAAAAAAAAATTTTTTAATCTTTTTTGAAAAAATGGCTTTGTAGTGTAAATTTTATTTCAAATAGGCGTGCATTGTTTACAGATCGATAATCGGACCATTTCTTCAAGCGTTATCGGTCAAGTAAATTCCAGTGATAATGCGCGATCTATTGAATTTTCCTACAAGTATTTTTGGTATATTTAAGCTTTAACAATATTGACATTTAAATCTCATGTACTTACTTGAAATAGCCAATTTGAAGTGGAGAAAAGTTTGTAAGTTATTGAATTACACTTAAATTTGAAATGATATTTTTACTCAATGTGTAGTCAAATAGCTATGAAGTTATATGTTTTTGGCAATTCTTTTAAATAGTTTCAATCCAGAGATGTCATCCATTTCAACATGCAGGCTCAATCACCTCCCCTTTCCTTACTACAATTCTTATTTTGGGCCACGTATTTATTTATTTCGTCAAAAACAGTTGAAACTGCGTATGACGTGCTATGGGAAAAGTGAATTCTGTGCACATTTTCAAAATTCTGTGATCCCTACACTAAGTCATATATTACATAAATTTTGAGAATTAAAAAAAAGCAGCTCTCATATAATAAAATCTATTTTAGAGGATAAATAAGCAATAAATTTGGGCTCTTTATCCATGATGTCCTTCATCATGAACTTGCCACAACAAATGGAAACGATAATTTGAATAACTATATTTCCCAATGAATTCTAGAAGACGTAAACAAATAATAAAGTTACATTTATGTCCAGAAGCAAACATGAAGCAGAAGAAACATGGAGCCATCTCAGCATTTGCTCAATGGATCAGGGAAACTGGACGAAAAACCTGATCGAGATGGGGGCCATTGACCCTGAGGCTGCAATACAATACTACAGGTTGTTTATACACATTTATACAGTCCAAATGGTAAATAATTCATTATGTATCATTGTTAAAATTAATGTTACTTTTCTTGTGATGTGTCGATGCAGTGTAGTCTCAGAGAGTCTCTATAGAAACAGTAATGCAGAAACGATTTCACTTTGGATTTAAACTTTTCTATCGAATTGAATCGTTTAATGTCATCTGGCAAAGTGTTGTAAAATAATGTACATGTTTTGTAATGAGCTGTTGACACTGTCACCTGATGAATATGATTTGTACGCCGAGTGTTATAGTAATAGACTTTGGCATTTTCTGAAAATATATTCCCGCCCTTAAGCAAGTCATTTTTGACAAAAACCACTGATTTATTAATCAACAGACAAGTAATGGTAAAATTCCTAGATTAATGAAGAGAGGCTACAAGTAATCACGTGGGTGGGATTTGGTTATTATTCCTACAATTCTTTTTTGTAATCTTAAAGTCTGGGAGCTATAAGATGTATTTCCCCAGAATATTATGCCATATCTCAGGTGGGAATGAACATTCGCGAAATATACACAACGAGCAGTATGAAGGCGTACTGAATTTGAAAGAATTCTGAATGCGTAGGATAATATATATAAGGATGATATACCGTATATACTGAATATACCCAGCCATCGAATATTACCCCCACCCTAATTTCACGGAAAGGAATCTCAAAAATCTTTTTTTCGTTTTTCCACTTTTATTGCAAAAAGTATTTAATATTACACTGTTTAAAATCACAACCATCCCGCACCTGTAACAAAAGAAAAAACTAAGTTTGTGTTTTTCATGAAAAACAACAGCAAATTTTTGATATAAAAATAACTTACTTCATTCATCATCACTCTCGTCGTCGCTGGTAGAGCTGTTGGTGACGGAATCGTCTCCATCTTGCCATAGCACATCGTCCTCGGTCCCATCCATGGAATTCGTTATGCCGCACTTCTTGAAGCTCTTCTCCACCAGAGAAAGCTCGATCGCGTCTTCCGCACCTTCTCAGTAGTGTGGCCACGGAAGCTGTCCAATACCAACAGGTTGGGCAAGTTTAGAAGTGCTCCAGGGCGACGTTGCCAGATCGTTTTACCCAGTCCTGAACAAGATCATTGTCCATCCAACCTTTTGTTTGTGCCTGTACTATAATGCCGGGAACATCAATTTTTGGGATCGTTTTCCTCTTAAAAATTATATAAGGAGGCAACTTCCGCCCGTCTGCAGTAACACAGAGCATCACCGTGCACCATTCTCACCATCACACTCGACTCTCCCTTTTTATTTACTGTGTAGTTTAAAGGCATCTCGAAATATACAGGTGTTTGATCTGCATTGCCGATTTGCGATAACAAGTATGAATTTGACTTTCGCAAATTTATCACATACCTGTGAAAATTAATTACTTTTTATCTTCAAAATCTCTAGGTAATTGTTGGGCAATGTTTGTTTTCCTGCGGAAGGTCAACCCATTGCGCTTGAATGCACGTGCGAGCCACCCGCGGCTGGCCTTGAATCCCGAGATACCAAGTTCCCTTGCAATTGCCAGCGCTTTCACTTTGCACATTTCACTAGAAACGGCACAACCGAACTGTCTTTTTTCTTCGATGTATTCACACAACTTGATCTCAATTTCGAGAAACTTCGGTTTCTGACCTCGAAGGCCCGCCGATTTACATTAGTTTGTCCAAGTCGCAATTTGTTTTTACGCCACTCACGAATGCAGCTCTCGTCCACATCGTACTTTCTTCCTGCTACACGGTTGCCGAGTTCCTCAGCTTCTTCATGAAAGAAAAGCTACGTGTAGAAGATCTCCTATGTGAACTTTTTGAAGCCATTACTACCGCTGGGTCACTCGTAAACGTGTACTCACTCGTGTACTGCATCTCAATGAACGCTTGCTACTAACCCACGCCGCTTTGTGACCACGTGCAACACGCTTCAAGTTCGTGGTACCAACCTTGACGCGAATATTACCCGCACCCCAATTTTCGGCTAGCAATTTTTGAAAATGGAATTTTATATATATATATATATATATGCCCGTTATTCCGTGTTTGTTGTATGTGAACAACACTAGTGCGTAAACCATGCGTAGTATTTGTTCCAAATTGAAGAAAACTCTACCTGGCCTGAGTCACAGCTCTGCGATTTTGAGAATCATTCATTCAATTTTGGGAGTACTTAACATGAAGACCCCTCGGCATTTTCAAAATTTTCCCAAAGTTCGCTCAGTTTCAAAAAATTTTCTTGTAAGATTTAGTAAAGTACACTTTATAACGGTGGCATAAGCCCCATTTTCACATTCAACTCTGAATTTTCGAAAATTGCAAAAATTTGGATTTTATTCTGCATCTTCCTACAAGTATGAAATTGAATATACAGGTTTTTCCTTCAAATGAATTTGTAGTCCATAAATAGATTTTTCGTTATGTATATGTACGTTCTTTGAAAAATTTAGTAGTTTTTGTGCAATAAAGCGTGAAGTATTTGCAATTTAAAAAAATAACAAAAAAAGATTTTCTCAAAACGGCTCCAAATTTTTTCTTTAAACATTTGGTAAGATGGGTACCAAATGCACCGTATCCGGCCATATAGCTCTACTCTTTTGTTTTTTCAAAAGTGTAATTTTTTTGACTTCTCTTATGTCGGTAATATTAGGCAATTCATTAACATTATTGAATTTATTAGTGTATGTGCTTTATTTGGTCATATAAAGTTTCTCAAAAAACTTGACAGT
This sequence comes from Teleogryllus oceanicus, assembly GCA_964035755.1. Lineage (NCBI taxonomy): Eukaryota > Metazoa > Arthropoda > Insecta > Orthoptera > Gryllidae > Teleogryllus > Teleogryllus oceanicus. Next base: position 108,574,683 of record CAXIVR010000009.1, read on the forward strand.
TTTCTGTTAGAATAAGCATTTTCAGAAACGTGCAAACGTAATTCAGCATTTTCAGAAACGCAGGAACATTTTCTCAAAAATAGCTCCAAATTTTTTCTTCATATTCTTTTACAATGGGTAGAGCTAATTGAATTAATTGAGAAGAGAGACGTAAAGTTCATTTTGGTGTTTTTTCAAAGATTACAAATATGTAATTTTTTTGAAATATCTCTCACGCACTTAATATGCACATTTCCATTGAGTTGTATACATTATTACATTTGTAAGAGAAAGTTTTTTATATTACTTCAAATGAAGTCTTTCGAAAACTCGGTAGATTCCTGTCAAAAAGAGCTTCAAATTTCGCATATACAGTAATGCTTAATCGCCTTTTTTTAAACGGTTTCAAATTTTTCGATGAAAATGTCTATTTAGGACGAGGTTTTACTCTTCTTTAATATTCTTGAAGTAATATTTTGGTTGTTGTATCAGGAAAGCAGAAAGTTAAGAAAGAGATTCAGATTCTTACCTACGATGAACCTCTGTTCATAGGTTTATTATGACGGCGACAAATTCCCAATCTGTTGTATTTGTGGGTTAATAAATAACATCACTAGCTCGTAACAATAGCACTTTATTCATCTATAGGATACATTTGATATATTGGCGCGGCACACGCGGTCACAACACCACTCTTTCTAGGGGTTTTATCCAGGCGACAGCCGGTTACCCTTTCCGTCCCGATGGGACACATATTCGACCATACACTAGACACCAACACACTTGCGGGCTCCTCTGATCTGGGGTCAGCAGAACGTGAAGCCCTCCATGACAACACATACATAAGAGACAAGGGACAAACAAACATGCTCAAGGCGGGACTCGAACTCCGCGACCTCTTCTGACCGGCTGAGTCGGCACTTCGCCTTGAGCCACCTCGGCCATCCAGGTCGGCCAACACCACCAGAGAACATAAAAAGACCCTGCGCTACCGCCGTGCCGGCCGGCGAGGAGGGGAGAGTTCGGAGCCAAAGCAATCAGACCTAATACATAACATTTCTTCCTCTTTAAATGATCCGGTTACAACTACGGTGAATAACGTAAGGGTGCAATGATATATGCGTGTGGATTCAGGTAATATTGGTGTATGCAGTAAATGAGAAGTCGAATCTGATTTCTGCGTGGCGTGACTGGTGTAGCTGGTGTCTGATCATGCTGGAGCCACGTTGGCACGAGCAGCTCTCTGGCGCCCTCTCAACTGATGCTGTGGTTGCTGGTGTTTGGAAGAAGTGGGTCCGTTTCGCCTGGGTGTAGTCTCCGCCTACTTGTCGGTGGTCGGTGTCTGGTCCCCAGGTCTGTTGTTCTTCTGAAAATTTCTGAAGTTACCGATATGTCGCTTGACCTGCTTTCCTGGTAGTAGACCTCAGTGTAGACTCGATGCGGGCTGCGATGGTACCAGGAAGCGACCTGTCCATGTTCTGCCAGATAGAAAGTAGACGGACTGGGCCCATCTTCAGAGAGCGAAACGTAGAGCCCGATTTCGCCCTTTGCTTTGATGATCTGCGCGAATATCTTCGGCCCTGTCAGGTTTAGACGTGTTCGAAGCTTCCAGAAACAGCCAGGATGTGACTGTCCAGTGGGTAGAATGAGGCGCTTCCAAATTGTCGGAGAAACTCGTTCAGGTTGGTCCGCAGCGTTCCTTTGCTGGTCTTCATGGCGTGGAGGGCGTCCTTCACCGCTTGGACATACCGTTCTGCTTGGCCATTTGTCGATGGGTGATAGGGCGCTATGAGCTTATGATATTTCACACCACTTCTTCAGAAAGGCTCTTTGAACTTTTCCGCGATGAATTGTCAGCTGCTGTCTGAGACGATCGTGACAGGAGCCCCGCACGAAGTAACATCCAACAGAGCAATTTGTTGCTGTTGTGGAGGTTGTTGGCCTGACCTCGAGCCACTTGCTGTAGGAGTCTACAATGATGAGTAGCATAGAATCAGCTACTGGTCCCGCGTAATCGATATGGATGCGCTCCAATGGTGCCCTCGGATACTCCCAGTGGTGGTCGCGGAACTTGGGTGGAGCAATGAGCCTGGGCAGCGCATGTGGTACAGGATTTCGCCAACTTTTCGATGTCAGCGTCAATTCCTGGCCAGAAAACGAAGGAACGTGCCATTCCCTTCATCTTGACGATACCCAGGTGAGCTGCGCAAGATAATTGAGGATACCGCAGTGCAGGTAATCACTACTTCAGGTCAAACATCAGGCACTGGCAGCAAGTGTGCACTTTGCCTCGGATGCCTTGGAAGTTATGGCGAGCGAGGTCTTCGCCTTTCTTCCAATAACTTTACACCCTGCCAAGATGCAGGTCTTTCCTTGTTTCGTGCGATGGTTTCCAGCCTGACGGAAAGCTGTTGAACCTGGTGAACTGTAAACAATCGAAGCTCATGTTCCATTGTCTCTTCCCACTGTGCGACCTGCATTCCGAACCTTATTGACTGTCAGTATCGGCATTCTGGAACAGTAGTCTGCGTTGGCGTTTTGCTTCGATGTTTTGAATACAACGGTGTAATTGAAGTGAGCAACGTAGTCGGCATGATTGGCCATGCGACTGATGCACAGAACTGGCAGCGACTTCTCTGGGTGGAGGATCTGCGTCAGAGGTTTGTGATCCGTGATGAGTGTGAAGTAGCGAGCGTACAGGTAGTTGAAAACGTCTGCACAGCCCAGACGATAGCTAGCGCCTTTGTCAATTTGGGGGGTATCTTGCTCTGTTGCTGTCATAGTCCGGCTGGCGTATGCGATTGGCCGCTCCTGATTGTTGCTGAGCCGGTGGGACAGCACTGCACCGAGTCCGGTTTTGCTGGCGTCTGTTGCCAGCAGAAATGGTAGGGTTGGATCGTACGGCATGCGGTGAGATCAGAGCGTTCTTGATATCCTGGTAGGCCGAGACACCCTCAGGTGTCCAAGCACGAGGGCCTTTCAAAAGCATATCTCTGAGTGACGATCCTCGTTGACAAGTTCTGATGAAGTCGTTTGACATGTAGCTTTTCCTAGAAAAGCTGAGTTCTTCTGCGGTCGTCGGTTTTGGCGTCTCGCGTACAGCCTCCGGATGTGCGCGTCTGATTTGTGAATACCTGACGCATCGATCTTATGGCCAAGAGCTTCCAGGACAGGTTCTGCGAAGCTGCATTTGGCTCGGTTGAGCTTGAGACCGTGTTGGCGAAAACGCTCCAGCGTTGCAGTAAGGGCCTGGATCAGATTTTCGAAAGTATCAACAAAAACGATGGTATCATCAAAGAAACTTTACATTTTGAGATTTTGCAGAACCGTAATCCATCTGACGCCGCCAGATGGCAGGAATGTTGGCTGCACCATAGACAGCCCGAGCTGGACGAATCAGACCATGGGTAGGGGTGTTGGAGTGTGAGGGCGTATTGAATTCTCGTCGACCTTTGAGGTGAGTGTATGCATCTGTAACATCCAGATGACAAAGAGGTGCCATCCGATTGAACAATTGATCTATTTTCGAGATTGATGTTCATCGACACGATTCGCGGATTGACAGTAGGCTTGTAGTTGCTCGTGATTCTCAACTTCCCGTTCTTCTTTACAACGACATGAGTCGTTGACTCACTCTGAATACTCGACCCTCTTGTAAAACCGCTGGCGATTTTGGCGTCGATCTCTTTCGCATAAGCATCTCTCAGGGCTACAGGCACGTCTCGTGCTCGAACGAACGTAGGCGTGGCTCCAGGTCCCGCGTGCATCTTCGCTGGAGGGCCTGATAGCTTCCCAGGATATCACTGAAGACGTCCTGGTATCGGTGGATGATAACGTCAAGTTTTTGTTGGTCCGAGGTCGACAGCTTGGGCGGCGTCAGCGGCTTGTCGGTGGAAATGTGGTGCGCAAGGTTCTGCTCCTGCACGATGGCTCTCCGAATATTTATGAAGTCGATTCAGGTTGGAACTCTTTGATCCATTCCCGGCCCAGGAGCGGGTCGAATCTGCCGTCCAATAAGTGAGAGGTCATGCATCTTCGCCGAGTTCATAGTAGCTTGAACTCAAAGTGATACTGATGCAAGGAATAGGATGGTGTGAGTAACTCACGAAACGTCGACCTGTCTTACGCAATCCTGAAATTGCATGATGGTGCCAAACTTCTCTTTAATCATGATCGCGCAAGTGGAGAACTCGTATCGAATTCCATGTCGACCGTAGTGCCTTCATATGTACAGCCAGCATTTCCTCTCGCCTGGGTGATGTACTGATCCGGATGACCCTGACTTTTAACACGTCGATCTGATCAACTGAGTCGTCGATTCGTAGACCTGGTTAGCAAGCGAACGCGACCTGCATACTCGCCGTTATGCCCTTTTTCCGCATCGTATAGCACGTGGCGTCCTGGACTTGCACTGACCACGGCGGAGTTTCACACCCCACGCATCCTTGTTGGTTCTCGCGGTGTGACTCGTCATGCTGCGGTGGGTCGCTAGTAGCTTGGTGGTCGCGCTGCCTGCCTGGCCTGATTGCCGTTCCTCCGTACGGTGGTTTCTCGTAGCCAATCCGGTATGTAGGTTCACTTCTCGAGGATAACCCGGATTTTTAACCCGTCGGCCGTGTTCCGTGTAGCTCGAGTGCGCACGCTATCTCGTACGCGGCGGTAAAACTTCCTGGTTTCTTGGCAATAATCTCGTCGCACATGTCCCTTTATTCTACGCCTACAGTTGTTCGATCAACATGCGGTCTAAAAATGTCCTATACCAGGCGCGGCTCCTTGTCTCAGCGCTGGAGGGTGAAACTGGCAATCGATTCTCCTGCCTGCTGTGACATGCCCCGAATTAGTCATTATGATATCAGCCGTAACAAATATGCTTTCAGCATATTTGTTACGGCTGATATCATAATGACTAATCAGTTTGGACTGGATGTCGTTGTAGGGGAGGGTTTCCGGGTCGATGGGACTTACGAGTATCAACGCGTCGCCCAGTTCGGCGCCCATGTAAACACGTGCGTACGACGCGTGTTCATTTTCGGGAACCCCACCAAATCTCTTTGGAGCGTCCAGGAATCGTAAAATAGTCACCCATGGTGGTCCCATCGGCGGCGCGGTATGCTGGCATCGCGAACTGTGGTGGCCGAGGCGATGCTGACGACGCTGACTCATTGCCGGCCGTCTCGGTTGGAGTGGACTGTCTGAGAGCGTTGAAAACCATCTCCGACAGAGTTTGAGAAGTTCCGTGAAATCCGCGTCGGTTATGGTGGGGAAACTTGCGCACCGATGAATAAACCCGCGAGGCGATAAACTTTTCTTCGTCACGGCGCGGTCGCGTTGAGGTTAGATTCCGCACGAGTTCACTTTTGCTTGCTTAACGCGGCGTTATTTATGTATCCCACTCCTGACACCACTGTTGTATTTGTGGGTTAATAACTAACATCACTAGCTCGTAACAATAGCACTTTATTCACTCATAGGATACATTTTATATACCAAGCGGCACACGCGACAACACCACTCGAGAACATAAAAGACCCTGCACTAGTCAAGCCAGCTGGGCCGGCGTGGAGTGGGAGGGGGAGTAGCTGGAGCCAGTGTTACTAACCTGACCTTAACACATAACACAATTGTCTCTAGTAATCGATATCAGAAATGAAATTAATTTCATTTTTTACCTTTGGTATTTTTAAGAGAGGGTTTTTAACCCGAATAATGGGTTTTACGATGGTTGCGATCACCTTTTATAAACAAAATTTTTTAAATATAAGTTTCTATAACCAATTAATTCCTACGTTGAAGCTCTGATCATGGTGTCATTAAAAATGCAACAAAATACAAGTCTTCATTATTCTGCTATAAGAAAGATTTTTGTAAAAGAAAAATAGAAATATTTTTTTTAAAAGAAATTCGTCTGTATAACACTGGGGTGTTGGTTTTTGCCGTTTCACACCGTAATAAATAATATTGTCTGCGATCGCTTCTTGAAAAAAAATTAAATATAAGTTTTTAACAATAAATACCAATTAATATCTTCGAATCAACTTTGTTCGTTGGTTTAATATACACGCAGATCTAATCGTGAATGAGTTCTTTCTTCTGTATATTATTGAAGTGTGTTTATTTCGTCGTTCTACACTCTAATAGTGCGTTTTACGGCAGCTACGATCAATTTTTGTACTACGAAAATTTCAAATATATACTTCTATAACCGTTTCTTACCTACGTTACTTACCTTTTAAATAAGGTTCATCAATAGAGGCGACGAAATGGAAGTTTCCCTTGCTAACATCACAATTTTGAAATTCTTTGAAAATATTTTTTCCAAAATCCATTATTCTGTTTTTTTACGTTTTACACTCTTTAGAAAGTGTTTTACGGTGGTTGCGATCATGCTTCGTATTACGAAATTTTCAAATATCAGTTTCTTTTTTTTTTTTTCATTTATTTCTGCTTGGCCCGAAGGCCCTCAGCATCCGCGTATGATACAGTGATGTTACATGAATTAAATTAACATTGATTGAGAAAACTTAGACTTGAATACATTGAGTACATGTGAATTAAATTTGGAGAAGCCATCGGGTGGCATGATAATCAAGGAGGGTCGGGAAGAACTGTCGCGGTAGTTTTCGTTTTAGCTCATTGTGGTGAGGATTTGTTTTCTGATTTTGAAATGTTCTGCTGAGAGAATCTGGAGGATTTTAGGACAGAAGCGAGAAATGGACGGAGATAGAGTAATGCTGAGTTCGTTATGAAGTTGGGGAGTTAAAAACTATGGAGCTTTAGTGATGGATTTGGAGGAGTTTATTTTGGAAAATCTGCATTTTTTGGATATTTGGTTGGCTGACCAAGACCCACATACGAGAAACGTAGGATGCGATTGGACGGATCATTGATTGGTAAATGTGTGGAGCAACATGAAACCGCAGGGGTGATGACTTTTTGAGAATGGGATAATTGTGGTTCTACGGGTTGCCAGGGTTATTCTGTGGAGAATATTAAATATCAGTTTCTATAAACATTAGTTACCTACAATGAACCATTGTTAATGGGTCCATTATACAGGCGACAATATTGAAGTCTTCTGTTGTTAACGATATTAGAAATATGGAATTCTTTAAAACATTTTTCTCCTGTATTTAAATGAGATGAGTTTAGGTTAGGTGATGGTTATATTAGGTTAGGTTATATCAGGTTAATTTAGGTTAGGTTAGTTTACATTTACTGTAACAGATTCTTACCTACGATGAACCTCTGTTCATGGGTTTATTATGAAGCCGACAAATCTCCAATTGTCTCTAGTAAACGATTTCACAGAAATGAATTTCATTTAATATTTTACCTTTGGTATTTTTAAGAGAGGGTTTTTACATGCTTTTAAACCGAATAATGCTTTTTACGATGTTTGCGATCACTTTTTCTAAACCAAATTTTTTGAAGGTATGTTTTTTTAACCAATTGATACCTACGTTGAAGCTCTGATCATGGTGTCATTATAAAGGCAACAAAATACAAGTTTTCATTATTCTGTTATAAGAAATGTTTTACTTTTAAAAGAAAATACAAATAATTTAAAAATCTTTTTCGTCTGTATAACACTGGGTTGTTGTTTTTTCGCCGTTAACTCTGTAATAATGCATTTTATATATTCTGCGATCGCGGCGTGAAAAAAATTAAAGATAAGTTGTTAAACATATTTTATCTTTAATCAACTCAGTTCGTTGGTTTAATATACACGCAGATCATCGGAATACACAAGAGCAATCAAGAACAATATCAGAAAAATTAAAATCTTGAAAGATTTTTCTTCTGTATTTTATTGGAGTGAGCTTATTTCGTCGTTCTACACTCTAATAGTGCGTTTTACGGTAGTTGCGATCATTTATTGCATTACGAAAATATTAAATATAAGGTTCTATAACTGTTTCTTACCGACGTTAAACCTTAGTCAATAGAGGCGAAAAAAGGGAAGTTTCCCTTGTTAACATCACAATTATGAAATTCTTTGAAAATGTTTTTTCTCAAATCCATTTGGCTGTTTGTTTACGTTTTACACTCTTAACGTTTCACGGTGGTTGCGATTACGATTCGTAATACGAAAGTTTCAAATATCAAGTTCTAAAAACATTATAGACCTACAATGAACTATTGTTAGTGGGTCCATTATGCAGGCGACAGTATTGAAGACAGACGACAGGCGACAGAATCGAAACTCTTGTTAACGATATCAGAAGTATGGAATTCTTTGAAAATATTTTCTTCTGTATTTGAATAAGATGAGTTTAGTATTGGTTAGGTTAGGTTAGGTGAGGGTTGTATTAGGTTAGGTTAGATTATATTAGGTTAGGTTAGGTAGGGTTAGTTTACATTTCCTGTAAGAGATTCTTACCTACGATGAACCTTCATTCATGGGTTTATTATGAAGCCGACAAATCTTGAATTGTCTCTAGTAAACGATATCACAGAAATGAAATTCATTTAATCTTTTACCTTTGGTATTTTTAAGAGAGGGTTTTTACATTTTTTAACTCTAATAATGCGTTTTACGATGGTTGCGATCACATTTTAAAACTAAATTTTTGAAGGTAAGTTTCTATAACCAATTAATACCTACGTTGAAGCTCTGATCATGGTGTCATTATAAAGGCAACAAAATACAAGTTTTCATTTTTCTGGTATAAGAAATTATTTCCTTGTAAAAAATAGAAATAAATAATTTTTTGTCTGTTTTACTCTGGGGTGTTGTTTCTTTGCCGTTTAACACTGTAATAATGTATAACTTACGTTTTTTTAAACAAATTTTGTTTATGAATCAACTCTGTTCATTGGTTTAATATATACGAAGATCAACGGAATACCCTTGGGTAATGAAGAACCCTTGGGTATATCAGAAAAATGAAAATCTTGAAAGAGTTTTTTCTTCTGTGGAGTGTGTTTATTTCGTCGTTCTACACTCTAATAGTGCGTCTTATGGTAGTTGAGATCATTTCTTGCACTACGAAAATTTCAAATATTTACTTCTATAACCGTTTCTTACCTACGTTAAACCGTTGTTAAGGGGTTCATCAATAGAGGCGACAAAATGGAAGTTTCCCTTGTTAACATCACAATTACGAAATTCTTTCAAAATATTTTTTCTCAAATCCATTAGCCTGTTTTCTTATGTTTTACACTCTTAGACAGTGTTTTACGGTGGTTGCGATCACGATTCGTTAAACAAAAATTTCAAATATCAGGTTCTATAAACATTATTAGTTTACCTACAATGAACCACTGTTAGTGGGTCCCTTATACAGGCGACAGTATTGAAGTCTTCTCTTGTTAACGATACCACAAGTGTGGAATTCTTTGAAAAATTTTTCTTCGGTATTTGAGTGAGATGATTTTAGGTCAGTTTAGGTTAGGTTAGATGAGGGTTAGATTAGGTTAGGTTAGGTTAAGTTAGATTAGTTTAGTTTGTTTAGTTTAGGTTAGGTTAGTTTAAATTTCCTCTAACAGATTCTTACCTACGATGTACCTCTGTTTTAATGGGTTCATTATGAAGGCGACAGAATTCCAGTTGTATATAGTAAACGATATCACAGAAATGAAATTCATTTAAACTTTTACCTTTTGTAATTTGAGGGGAGGGTTTTTACCGGTTTTTATCTCGAATAATGCGTTTTACGGAGGTTGCGATCACCGTTTAAAAACCAATTTTTTTTAAGGTAAGTTTCTATAACCAATTGATACCCACGATGTAGCTCTATTAATGGTGTCATTACCTTTAGGTAACAAAATACAAGTTTTCATTATTCAGATATAAGAAATGTTTTCTTTGTTTAAGAAAATAGAAATAGTTTAACATTTTTGTGTCTGTATTACACTGGGTAGTTGTTTTGTCGCCGTTTAACACTAATAATTGTCTGTGATTGCCTATTGAAAAATATTAAATATAAGTTTTTTTAAACGTTTAAAGAAACTCTTTTCTTACATTAGCCATTCATACTATGATTCATATCCATTTTGAGAAATGATAGTAGTTTTTACTTTATGAATGAATGCCTATTGTTTAAAATAAAAAAAACTGATACGTTTCAAATTAAACCGGAAATAACAAAAGAGGGAAGAACAAGAATAGATGGAGTATGAGCAAATGTGCAGGAAGAAAAAAAGTAAATTCTTTAAAAAAATTATATATTCGAGAAATCATCATAGAAGAATTACATAAACCTATGCGAAAAAATGTTCCACGTAAAGTTATAACATTAGGACTTGATGAAGCAAGTGGATTTAGTAGAAATGAATTCAGGACAATTAAAAGGTATTTCAAAAATAAATAATGGATATGCGTATATTTTAACAATTATTGATGTATTCTCAAAATATGCATGGGCAATTACCAGTGAAAAGTAAATCAGGACTCAACGTAAGAACAGCTATGAATATTATACCTATTATAAATAAGAGAGTACCTACATATTTACAAACAGATCGTGATAAAGAATTTTATCCACATAAAAAAATTATTTAAAAAGAAAGTGACCAAACACAGTTTTTTGGTTACTCGTTTCGCCTCGCTCGAGTGAAAATCCGTTAAGATGTGTATATGCTACCGACTATCAATTTAACTAAGCAGGGTTGGTAATGTATTTTACCTTGGTTGCAATTGTGATTTTTCGCTCTATTACGCTGTAATAATGCGTTTTACTTTGGTTCCGAACACCTTTGGAAAACTGAAATTTTCATGTCTTCATCGTTTTTATCGATTCTTTATCGAAGTTAAACGTCCCGTGTCGAACTTGCAATATATATTCTCCAAAAACCGCACGTATGCTTCTAGAGGGAAAGACAAAAACATCTCTCGTGTAAAACTGTTTGGAAGGATGAACAATTGCATGATTAAATTGTTAGTCGGTAGCATACACACTTGCATTTAAACGGATTTGTACTCGAGCGAGGATTGGCGAGTAACCGAGAAACTCCGTTTGGTTTTCTTTTTAAATAAAGCTATTCTATGGCGAATTTATTTGGAACCATTTAATACTCGGGATATTGACACTACAGTGTGTCCGGTATCAGGCGCAACTTTGCGAGCCTCTATGCAGTACAACTCCAATTTCTATTTTTCAAAAGGCGATCGCAACCAACGTAAAACGAATTTTTAGAGTGTACATGAAGAAACACCACCCAATGAAATATATAAGAAAAAACTTTTGAAGAATTTCAATTTTCTGATATCATTCACAAGCAACACTTACGTTTTTTGCGTATATGAATGCGTCTTTTGCGTATACCAATGAACAGAGTTTCTTAGTTGGTAGGAATTGTTTAAAGAAACTTAACTTTGAAATTTTCATTTTTCAAAGGTGATCGCAACCAATGTAAAACGCATTAGAACCTAAAAAAGCGAAACAATATTATTGCAACCAACGTAAAACGCATTTCCAACCGTGCATAATTAAATTGGTAATATACACGTGCATCTTAACGGATTTTTACTCGAGCGAGGATTCTTGAGTGACCAAGAAACTTTGGCCACTTTTTAAATAATGGTATTCTATTTCGAATTAATTTGGAAAAATTTAAATTCTCGGGGTATTGACACTACAGTGTTTCCGGTATCTGGTGCGATCTTTCGAGCCTCTTTGCAAGCACCAACTCTTCAATTGTTCGTCCTTCTAAAGAATTTCACAAATGAGATGATTTTGTCTTTCCTTTTAGAAGCAAACGCCGTTTTTTTGGAGAAAATATAAGTCCGATGCGGGACGTTTAACATGCATGCTCGGCACTGTTAAATAGCGACAAGGAATTATTAGATAGGTTGCAAAGTACCTTTCTAGTAACCTCTAATGATAGGTTACAACCTATCATTAGATAGGTTGCAATGTACGGCGCCAAATTTAAATTACATTTGGCCGCCGGTGGGCCAACGAATATCGACGAAATAGACTCGACGAGACTTTTCTTCAATAAAGAATCGATAAAAACGATGAAGGCAGATGAAAATTTCATTTTTCAAAGGTGATCGCAAACAACGAATAACGCATTATTTATTTCTAATGCGACGAACGGCCAAAAATCACCACCCCAGTGAAATACAGATAAAAAATGTAAGAATTTTAATTATCTGGTATCGTTCACAAGGAAAACATTCTTTCTTATGACTGTATTGTGACCATTCGAATGATCAACAAACGAATGTGGCGCCGCCGCCGCCGCTATGACGACACCAGTTTATTCCAAGAAGGAGGGGTGTATCGGAGGTAAGGAGGGGGTTCTCTCCACCCGTCCGTTGAGACGCCACTAGGCAAGAGGGCGAGAGGAAAACGTTCTTGTTGTATTCAGACGGCGAATGAGGTTACTTTAAGAAAATTAGTACTCTACATTTTGTTAATACAGTTTAGATAGTGATCAGTGCTTCGGTTGATAGAATGCATTGTGTTAGAAAAATACAGTTTCTGTTAAATTGAATCATAAACATTCAATAGACAGGTTCTACGAAGAAGACGGATTGTAAGGCATTTGTACTGTACATTTTGTTAATTCAGAGATTGTGATCAGTGCTTCGGTTGATAGGAACAACAAATAGAAAATACAGTTTCTGTTAAACAGCATCATAAATATTCAATAGACTCGTTTAAAAGAAGACGAGCAAGAAGTTTTGTAAATAGAGAGGCACATTTACAAACTGTTTCCATGTGCAATGGCACGTAGAACAGGGTCTGTAATAGTGTGCGTAATGAATCACAGTTCCTTCTGAACAAAACGAGAGTATTACAGAATGTTATTGTATTTACTTACGTGACTATTAAGTATTGCAATTGACACAGCAAAATTCAGAGTATAATGGAATGAGACATTCATATTTATGCTTCATTTTTGCTTGTATAATTCTCTTAAAGAGTGCAAGACTAAATAATTTATCCTATTATACTGATTATGTAAAAGCTTAATATGACAGAAGAGTCATAATGGGTTACATATCTATATGCCTAACATTTAAACACTTGTAAATTTTCAAGAATGTGTTCATGTTGATCTCAGAGGTGATTACATGTGTTTGTCATGTGGAGTTTATTTTCTGATTTAAAAGTCTTTGTGGTGTTAACATTCAAACAGAACAGTATTCTCAAGAGGCATATACTTGTTCCATTTAGATCTTCAAGGTGGAATGTATTTTAAGAGTCATTTAAGAAAAATAACCTGCAATCAATTCTGCACCTAAAGAAAATAATAATTTAGTTAGTGTTTTTATACTTATACACCAGTTTGATAGAGCAATTCGGAATGTGATCATATTGAGTGAATATTACTTTACTATCATATCATTCTTTATTTTCTTTTGAAATCTGATTAGTGTTAGTGTTCAATCTTTGCTTTAGTCATAAAGAAATTAGCAAATGGACAAATGATTGTTCTGTGAAGCAAACAAAAGCCAGTTTAAATTTGAGTGAAACTTGTTTGTGTTGTTTTGGGGATATGTGTTTTTTATATTGTGTAATGTTTGTGTTTTTATCATTGTTTGTGGATTGATATTCTGTATGTTGGTAAATGTTAAAGAAAACGTCCAATTATAAATGTTCTGTGACTATGACTTTGTGTTGTTGTTTTTTTCAAAATCTTCGTTGATAAAGAGCCCCGAATCTATGATTATTTAAAAGACAGCCTGAGGAGAGGTTACATTATCATAATCGCATTATGTTTCAACGTAGGAATGGTTTAAAGAAACGATTTATTAAAATATTTTATAAACGATTTATCAAAATACTTGTAATCTATCGCCTAATCTTCAGCCACTTTATCGCAACAATGATTATTCTAAATTATTCTCAACGATGATTAATCATAAAGACGTTGAAATATTATATTTCATTTTTGGAACTTGAGCTGGTATAGTAAGTATATCCTTTAGTATCTTCATTCCAACAGAATTAGGACAACTACGCTATCTTATTGGAAATGAACAAACATAATATTATTACTGCACATGCATTTGTTATAGTTTTTTATAGTAATATCAATTATAATTGGTGGATTTGGAAACTGATTAGTGCCATTAATATTACGGTCTCCCGATATAGCATTTCCCCAAGTAAATAATATAAGATTTTGGCTCCTACCACCATCATTAACCCTTTTATTAACCAGAATAATATATTAATTCTTAAATTCTATTTACATGGCTAACTTACGACCTAGCTTACAAACTAGATACTTAAAAACTAATATAAATCTAGTCTTACATACTGACTTAATCGAACACCGAACATTATTTACATTATTTACAGTAAGCAATACATACTTACAAAAACATACACTTATAAACATTACACATGAACTCATGTAAATATTATTTTCACTATACATACATTTCAACAGCGGCTGCAACTTTAACACCGTACACTATTTACATTATTTACACTGGGCGATATATACAAATACACTTATAAACACAACCAATGAAATCATTTAAACTCTATTAATACTGTACATGCTTGTAGCTCCTCATTTAAACCACGACAGCACGAGCCATCCACAGACCATCCTCTCCCATCGATCACAGGATTGATGTTTAGGTTCATCTGTACTCGACTGGGATGAGGTCATCCTGGGCAGTGTGGCGAAAATAGCAGGCAGCGCTCCCTTCGACAATGCGCTCACGTAGTACGCGCATCTTTTCGCTGGTAGTAAATTTACGGAGCGGCGTCGCACTTGACTCGCACTAATCGCGCAGATCCTATCACGATGGGAAGGAAGACGGAAGTTTCTGGCTGCTAAGAAAGGGCGAATATGTCAGTATTTCGCCGCCTTATCATAGCGTTCACCGAGGTGTCCCGTGTATGCTACGCAGACCGAGGCGTCAACGACGATTGCTTGATGGTCTTTGACCAGCGCCAGGTCCGGAAGGTTCCACCCTCCGATGGTTTGGTCTTCGAGGTGCACCGTCCACACACTCGCGACTGTGGCTGTCTTAACGTGTTCCAGTATTCTATTGTGGCGCAACCACGAGATTGCGGAGTGGAACAGTAAGTTCATCGCCGCTAGCGATCCCGTTGACGAGAGCGGGCGCGCAGTTTAACCGAGAATTCCGCTCATCTCTACGAGAGGAAAACTGCTCAATGGTCAGAAACTATTTCAAAATGCAACCTCCACGAGGCACATTTGGGATCTTTCTCGTGCGCTGGGCCGCAAACCGGGAGTAAAGGCGATTCAGAGCAACGTCGGGGCGAGGGCACCCGGCGCTCCACCACCTCAGCCCGTTTACGCGTGGGACGACGCGACGAAAGCGAAATCTTCGCGAATTCGGCGAGTTGCATTTCCCGCGCGTTCGAAACGAGCGCCGCCGCGCCACCTACGGCCGCCACAGTCACCGGTGGTGCGCCATTGGCGCAGGCGGCCAGCTCCAACGCCATTGGCCCGCTTTTCCCCTCTCCTCGGCGCGCCGAGTTACGGGAGCGGAGCTCCGCAAAGCACTAAATAACATCAGTGTGAGGCGAGCAGCGGGCCCGGATGGTCTGAGCGGGGCGCAGCTGCGTGCTCTGGGCGGGCGCGGAGTCGAGTTCTTACTCGAGCTCCTGAATGCGTGCCTGGCGCGCGGTTATTTCCCAAGGCGTGGAGGATTGCGACCATCGCCCTAATACCAAAACCTGGCAAAAATAAATTAATCCCGAGCAGTTGGCTTTACTGATTCTGTCGCGTATGCAACAGGAAATACGTCGTCTCACTCTTCTCAGAGATGAGCAATTTGGCTTTAGAGCTGGTCACAGCTCCGCGCAGCAGCTAACGCGGCTTTGCACGGAGATCGGCCTCGCCCTCGAGAGACGGCAGAACTTGCCAGCGGTCTTTCTGGACATGCGATCGGCCTTCGACTCTGTGTGGCACGCGGGTTTACTCGCGTGCCTCGCGGAGTCGGGATGAGCGATTGCTACGTCAGATTGATCGCGAGTTTTCTTCCGACAGGCAGTTCAAAGTGCGTGTCAATAACGTATACTCGTCCCTCAGACGAGCCGAGGCGGGCGTGCCTCAGGGGAGCGTTCTCTCTCCTACCCTCTTCGGCTTATACGTCAATGACGCGCCGCTACCTGCTGAAATAAAAACTGGTATTCAACGCTGCGGGCTCCTGATGTTCGCGGATGATTTCGCGTACTACGCGAAATCGGCGAACGTCAGGCAGTCAGTCAAGTACTTAAGTGACTGTCTCGCCGCCCTTCCAGAATGGCTCAGTCGGAAACGACTCGCTCTGAACCTCGACAAGTGCGTCGCCGTCAACTTCACTCGTAAGAGGGCAAACCCCAATGAAACGGTGAGCTTGGCGGGCGCGCGCTTGCCTTGGCAGAGCGAAGCGAGATATCTGGGCGTGATGCTTGACAGCGGCCTCCGCTGGCATGCGCACGCTCGATATCTCGCGGCCAAAATCAAAACCGCACTCTTCTTTTGAAACCTCTTCTCCGCTCTCCTGAACTTTCTGTTTCCCTAAAGCGGCGATTATTCACCGCGTGCGTGCGCCCCTTGTGGGCGTATGCATGCGAGGTATTCGCCGCTGCTCCACCTTCCACTCTGCGCCCCATTCGGGTCGCAGAGAACAGAGCGGCGCGCCTCGCGGCGCGCCCGCATCTGCCTAACCTCCGCAAGACCGCACCCTCGAAATGCTGACGTGTTCAGAGTTCTGGGCGTGCGTAATCAGTTCCCGGCGGGCTGCGGAAGCAGGCGGAAACGCGCTTGAAAGAGCGCTGCGGCCGTCCGCCCGCGCATCCTGCGCGAGACCGGCGCAGCGGCGAACAGCGACGTGCACAGGGCCTTCCACAGAAGAAGGGCCCAAAACGCGTCGCCTTCACCTCCGCGCACTTCCCCGCACAAGCTCTGAGCTGTGCGACGCGGGGGAGCAGATAGTGCGTGGGAGGCGGTCGCCGCTCACCAACGCCGGAATCAGCGTGGGAGGCGCGGAATCGCGCCCCGTCGGGTCTGAACCGCCAGGACCTGAAGACGTTGCGGCGCCACGGACGCCTGAGTGAAGTCGGCGCCGTGGCGTAAAAATATAAGTGTATATAGTGCTTTTAGTGCAGTGTAGTGAGTGCAGTGTGGTATGAATGAGTGAGTGAATGTGTTGTAAATATAAATTTAAGAATGAATGAGTGCGCGAATGTCATAAATTTAAAACAAAACAAAAGAAGAAAGAACAATCACGAACTGAACAAACATTAATATCAAAACGCATATTTAAAACTGAGAGCCCAAAGCGGCCTTGTAATAGTTTTTAAGTTTAGCTATAAGTTAGTATTTTTAAGTTAAAAGCCCTCCCCTCGCTCCAAAAGCTTTAAAGCTGGAGCTCATGTACACCAAATGAGAAAATAAACTCCCGCCTCGTCAAGGATATTGGCGGGGGGAAAACCAAAAAAAAAAACGGTGCCCACAACACACAGTTGCGTGGGCGTCGAGGTGACAGCACCACCCGCTCCCTCCGCTTAGCTTCGGCCACGCACTTTTCGCGACTTGGTTTCTGCTGCGGCGCGCACGAGTACCTGGCACTGTGGTTGACCTGCTCCCACCTGTGCTGAGTGGAAGTTCGCGCAGCCTTCCTTGCACGGCAAGTACCTGGCGTTCTCGTGATTGAGCTCTGCTCTCACGAGACGTTGAGCGGAACACCGTGCGGGAACGCAGCAGGGGCCGAGTTTTTGTTAGGCACTGAGCAAAGGATGTGCCGCTAGCCAGCGATGGCAGCGCACGAAAGCACCCCCCGTCGGCGCTTGTCGCTAAGGGGGGAGTGCGAACAGCGCTCCGGCGTACGGCGGCACTCGCTAGGGGACAATGTGACGGTCGATATCGACCGAGTCACAGACGCCCGGCGCAGTGCAGCCAGCCAGGCGAACTAATCTGCGTCGCCGGGTTGGAGCTGCGCAGGCGCCCAACCCGACGACAAGTACATCGTGGTTGGCGCGGAGGACCTCCGGCCTCTACCATCGTAGAGTTCGGAATTCCACCGCCGCCGCCGCCACCACCTCCCCCAAAAGCGCCACTGACGGCGTCGCGCGCCGCAGCGAAACTGCAACAGCTGCGCCCTAAGCAGCAACCGGCGCCGCTGCCACCTACACCGCGGCCTGGGGACATGGACGGCGCTCTCCGGGATCCCGCCGGCGTCATCTGCGCCTTCGCGGTGGCAAACCTAGAGAGCCTAAAGGCTTTCTGGGCTGCTACCGCGAGGCCGGCGCGGAGCGATCCGCACCTGGCGCCTGGCAGGGGGTGCTCCTCGCCCTCAACGCGGCGCGAGCGGCGCAGGGCCTCCGCGAACAGCGGTGCCGCGCCCGCCGTGCCGATCACCGGCACTCCTACAGGGCAGTCGGTGAGAGATCGCGTCAGCTCATTTGAGCTGCGCATCACCCCGCCGACCGCCCCTGCAGCTTAGGGCTGTCGGGTAAACGGCGCCGCAGCAGCGGCCCATCCGACGCCATCGGCCGCGAGAGCGGCCTGACCGGCCGAGCTTTTCAATTTTCCCTCGCCAGTAGCCTGGCGAGGCGGATATTCAAGTTAGGGACTACATTTACGCTCCAACCTTACGGTTTATGGAGCTAGGGAGGGCAGTAACTAAAAGACTAATTAAATCTAATCTTAAACTACTTAAAACTAAACAAATGCCTCTTTGGGCTCTTTGTTTTATTTTCAAAATTGTAAAAATTTAAAGTTTTAGTATTGTTCAAGTTCTTCTTTTTTGTTTTTGTTCATTCCACACTCATTCATGCTTACTATATATAACAAACTCATACACTCGCAATTCATACCTCACTTACTCACTAACACTCACTATTTACCTAATTTGCATTTTTCTGACGGCGCGACTTCACTCAGGCGTCCGTGGCGCCGTGACGTCCTCGAAACCGGGTGGCCCAGCGGCGGCGCGTTTCCGCGCCTCCACGCGGTTTCCGGCTTCGGAAGCGGCGACCGCCTCCACGCACATCTGCTCCCCGCGTCGCACAGCTCAGAGCTGTGCGGGAAGTGCGCGGAAGGTGAAGGACGTGCTTTGGGCCCTTTCTTCTGTGGAAGGCCCTGTGCACGCCGCTGTTCGCCGCTCTGCCGGTCTCGCGCAGGATGCGCGGAGCGGACGGCCGCAGCGCTCTTACAAGCGCCGTCTCCGCCCGCCGCTGCAGTTCCGCCGGGAACTGATGGCGCACGCCCAGAACTCCGAAGACGTCAGTGTTTCGGGAGTGCGGTCGGAGGGTACAGAAAGATGTGGGCGCGCCGCGAGGCGCCGTTGTTTCCGCGACCGAATGGGTCGCAGAGTGTAGGTGGAGCGGCGGCGAATACCTCGCACGCGTACGCCCACAAGGGGCGCACACATGCTGTGAATAAGCGCCGCTTGAGAGGAAGAAAGATCAGGGAACGGAGAAGAGGTTTTGAAGAAGAGTTCGGTTTTTGATTTTGGCTGCGAGATATCGAGCATGCGCGTGCCAGCGGAGACCGCTGTCAAGCATCACGCCCAGATATCTCGCTTCGCTCTGCCAAGGCAAGTGCGCGCCGGCCAAGCTCACCGTTTCATCGGGGTCAGCCCTCTTACGAGTGAAGTTGACGGCGACGCACTTGTCGGAGTTAAAGCGAGTCGTTTCCGCCTTAGCCATTCTGGGAAGGCGGCGAGACAATCGCTTAAGTATTTTACTGACTGCCTGACGTTCGCCGATTTCGCATAGATGCGAAATCATCCGCGAACATCAGGAGCCCAAGCGTTTAATGCCTGTTTTGGTTCAGCAGGTAGCGGCGCGTCATTCACGTATAAGCCGAAGAGAGTTGGAGAGAGAACACTCCCTGAGGCACTCCGCCTCGCTCGTCTGAGGGACGAATAGCGTTATTGACGCGCACTTTGAACTGCCTGTCGGAGAGATGGCTCGCGATCAATCTCACTAGCAATCGCTCATCCCCCGACCCTGCGAGGCACGCGAGTCACACAGAATCGAAGGCCGATCTATGCGAGAAAGACCGCTGGCAAGTTCTGCCGTCTCTCGAGGGCGAGGCCGATCTCCGTGCAAAGCCGCGTAAGCTGCTGCGCGGAGCTGTGACCAGCTCGGAAGCCAAATTGTTCATCTCTGAGAAGGTTGAGGCGACGTATTTCCTGTTGCAAACGCACCAGAATTAGTCGCTCAAACGTCTTCCCTAGAACTGAGTAGACTGATAGGTCTATAGCTGCTGGGAATTAATTTATTTTTGCCAGGTTTTGGTAAAAGCGCAATGGTCGCAACCCTCCACGCTTTTGGAAAATAACCGCACGCCAGGCACGCATTCAGGAGTTCGAGTAGAAACTCGACTCCGCGCCCGCCAGAGCACGCAGCTGCCCGCCGGTACATCCGTCAGGGCCAGTGACTTGGCCGGATTGACGCGATGTAATGCGTTCTCCAGCTCCTCTTCGTCACTCGGCGAGCCGAGGAGAGGAACGGCCGGCCAATGGCGTCGTAGCCGGCCGCCGGACCAATGGCGCACCACCTGTGACAGTGGCGGCCGAAGGTGGCGCGCGGCGCCCGTTTCGAACGCGCGGAACTGCAGCGCGAGCGGATTCGCGAAGATTTCGCTCTTTGCCGCGTCGTCCCACACGTAAACGGGCCGAGGTGGTGGAGCGCCGGGTGCCCCCGTCCCGGCGTTGCTCTGAAGCGGGCTATTTACTCCCGGAGTGCGGCCTAGCGCGCGAGAAAGATCCCAAATGTGCCTCTCGTGGAGGTTGCATTTAGAAATAGTATCAGACCATTTAGCAGCTCTCTCGTCCCGTAGAGATGAACGGAATTCTCTGCTTAAACTGCGCGCCCCTCTCCGTCAACAGGATCGCCGTAGCGGCGATGAACTTGACAGTTCTGCGCAGTTCTCTTAGTATGTCCTTTGCTCGTCTGCTGAGCTCAGGACGAGAATTCTCTATTCGCGTGACAGTGGAGTTTTGCTTGAAGGCCGATTTCAGCGTTGCAGTGAAGTAATTCACTGCTTCGTCGATTCGGCCTCCGTATTTACTGGTTTCTCTTCTAGCTGAGAGCTCAGCTGAGCTGAAAACCTGCCCGTTGTGTCACGCGAAGTTCGAAATTTATTTTGGCATTTCGCTACAAGGACGTCTAACGCATGTTACTGGATTGTGATCGGAATCCAGAGTGCATGAGCGAGACCACGCACTCAACGCCTTCACAATCACAAAATCAATAACGCCCGGGTTCCTGTTACGTACACCCGGGAAATGCGTAGGACTGTTCGGTGCGCAGATTACCACGCCCCGCCTTGTCGCTACAAGATTGGCAATTTTATTACCGTTTCTATTAGCACCTAGGCCGCCCCAGGTTCTATGTCTGGCGTTAAAGTCACCCAGAAGGATGACTTTGGAATTGGGGTGAAGCGCATCAATTCCAGCCGGATCTAAGGTTTGGTCTGGGCAGTAGACGGAGACGATTAAAAATCGCCCGTTTCCTACCCAAACGTACGCCCCGACCGCCTCTAAAAACGCCAGAGCAATAGCAGGGATTTCGGCTTCGAGCTGCGGTAATTCACGGCGTAGTGCAAGCGCTACGCCGCCACCTGGCCTGCCAACGCGGTCTCGGCGATAAACAGCGAATCCCCGGAGTTTGAATTCGTGTTCACTGCTGAGCCACGTCTCTTGTAAAGCCAAAATATCTAACTGAAATTCATTAGTAAAATTTTCTAATAGCTGGGCTTTGAAGATAGCACTTCGCGCGTTCCAAGTACAAGCGCGGAGAGGTGCTGAATTAAGACCTACGTGTAAATTAGACATTGTGATGCAATGTCTGTAGGAACAAGCTAAACAATTCTAGGATCTGGTCCCTAGACATTGTTTGTGCGGCAGCTACGGGTGCAGTGGGCCGCGCTCCGGCCGCCCCTGAAGGCGTTGCGTTGGCCCCGAGGGCGCGGTGCACCGGGCGCCCCGCGATCTCGTTCCAGACCGGCCGAATGTCGAATACTTGTGCAGTTTTGTGAACGCACGTAAGGTGCAATGCACGTTCACGCCACTGCAGTGCGACCATTCCTACCCGTACGGGCATCTATGGTCAATCCTGCAACATGAAAAGAAAAACAGATCGGTTAGATTTTAGCCAACTGGCGCGCGCATTGCGTGTGCTGAAATTCAAAGCTTATATTTCAAGTCTCATTTTGCTGTTTCAGATTTCTCTTACTCCAGAAATTGTTTTGGTCGCTTATACTTCGCCCGTGGATCGGGTTCGTATGAAGCGACCTCGGAAATGAGAGTGTTTTCCGAGTCAGTGGCTTTTTTGAAAAATTTTGTACTAATACTTTAAGATGCTCTTTTAGCAGTGGCATTGAAAGATCGCGATGAAATTTTGAATATAAGTGTTTTAGGGCGCAGAGGGCGTCCTAAGGCATCATTTTGAACTACCTGCAGTTTATTTAAATGACCTTCTGCAGCAATCGCCCAGCTAGGGCATGCGTAGTCCATTTGTGGCCTGATAACTGCTTTATAAAGCGTGAGGCAGTTTGCCGTTGACAGTTTATCCGCTTGTTAAATAAGCATCAGCAAGCGGCCTCTGGTCTGCCGCGCTTTCTGCCGCACGTTATTTATGTGCAGGTTGAAAGTGAGTGAGCTGTCTAATGTCACTCCTGGTATTGCACACTTTTGGCCCCAGTTAATTCGTCTCCACTAAGCGCGAGGGCCTTCGGCTGCGCGAATCGCAGTCGCCGTGTAAAGAGCACGGCGTGCTCTTACTCACCATTGCTTTGATCCGCCACAGTTTCAGCCACTCCTGGATCTGAAGTAAATGTTGATCCAAATACTTCTGGAAGCTCGATCTTTCTCGACGTGGCTATTACAGCCGTATCGTCGGCGTACAGTGCGAGTTCCGTCTGAGGGTGCGAGGAATATCACGCACATAGAGGCTGAAGAGCGTAGAGCTAGCACGCTCCCTTGGGCACTCCGGCCCGTATGACGCGACAGGTAGATTTAGCATTCAGAAGCGTCACTTGGAACGTTCTGTTTGCTAGGAAAGAGTGGACAAGGTGCACTAGGTAACTGGGAAGGTTCAAGGAGTGGAGTTTGTGAGGAGACGACGTGCCAAACCTTGTCAAATGCGCTAGCAACGTCGAGGAACACTCCGCCTGTGAATCGCTCCGTTGAAGTTGCGTCTTATGCGGTCTGTAATTCGACAAGCTGATGTGTTGTGCTGGCCGCGCAAAGCCAAACTGCTCCTTATTCATTAATGAATTATCTGTAACATATTTTAAAACTCTTTTTAATATTAGTTTTTCACATAATTTTCCGAGTGTATTTAATAAGCTGATAGGCCTATACGACTCGGGCAGTTTAGGATTTTTTCCCTGCTTGTGGAAAGTTAGTACATGTGCATGCTTCCACTGACTCGGAAAGTGCTGAAATATAAATATTGAATTAAACAGTGCGACAAGAAACATTATGGCTTGTTGTGCGAGCTCTTTAGGACGTCGTTGCTGATGCCGTCTGGGCGGGAGCTTTTTAGCTTTCAGCTCTGCAATGGCCGCTTTTACTTCTGCTTCATCTGTAAAACTCGGCTCGTCGGCGGGCGCGTGCAGTGCCGCCATTACCGTTTGTTGCACTTCGACAACGTGCGGGATTGGCGGCGCCTCCTCTACCGGCTGAAACTGAGATTCTAAAGCATTAGCGAGGAGTTCCGCTTTCGCCTCGTTCGACTCGGCAAACTCTCCTGGGCTGATTTGCAGCGGCGGCACCGTCACTGGTTTCCTGGAAAGCATGCGGTTTATTTTCCATAATGAGTTATCCTCAGGTTTGAGGCCTGATAGGAATTTTTCCCACTTCTGATTGCGAAATTCGGCTAGATTCGATTTCAACTCTACGCCTCAATCGATTTGCTCTGCTTATCAGCGGGGTGTCGCGTGCTCTGCCACACTCTGCGCGCTCTGTTTTCCTGGAAATTAAATTAACTAGAAAAGGAGTTAATGGCTGCTCCTTCTTGTAGGAGCGTTGCTTCTCAGCTGCGGCGTTTAGGCTGTCAGTCACAGCTTCGGCGAATTTAGCTGCTCCAGTTTCTATCTGCTGCGGATCTGAAAGAGCGGTTGCGTCTGGAATGCGCTGCTGCAGCTCCGTCTGAAATTGTTTCCAATTAGTGCGCCGCTTCTGCGTCGTAGGTGCAATAGACAGTGCAGCGCCGCTGCGTCTCATCTCTGCGATTACTGGGAAATGATCTGAGGAGAGTTCATAGGTGGTGGTTAGAATAGGTGAATAGTGGAGTTTATGGCAAAGCGCGATATCTAAAACATCGGGCCTACCATTCGTCGAGTGAGGATAGAAGGTGGGTGAGGCGGAGCAAAGATCTCGCAGCCGTTTGCGTCGGCAACTGCTTTCAGCTTACGGCCGCGGGCAAGTGATGCAGGAACTCCAGGCTGTGTGTTTGGCATTAAAATCGCCACTACAATTGTTGGAGTTGAGTGCGCCTCAACTAGTTTAGCAATATCTGCAGCTAGTTGGGCGCACGTTTCCGAGCAGTCGGGACGAGCGTAAGAGAGACAATTCGCAACGGCCCGCGCTCCGTCTGCACGACAACAGCAGTGGCCTCGGCGTGCTGCAGCTGCGGAGAACTGTAACATAATGATTTATGTTGCGTCTTATTAATTTGCTGTTCCGCCTCTATTGGTGGGGCCGTCATGTTAGCTGCTTGCGCCGCTCTGTCGTTCGGTAGCAGATATAACCTGGAAAATTAAGAGAAAGATGCGGCTTAGCCATGTTTCACCCAGCATCATGACAGAAATATTATGCCGAGCGAGAAAGCTGTGTAGCTCGGACTGCTTCACACGCGCGCAGATGCCGTTGCAATTCCAAAAGGCAACGGTGCAGCTATTCCTATAGAAAGAAGGAGAAACAGCCATTATTTACAGGGCAGAGGTACGAGGTGGGGGCGAGGACGAGGAAGAGCGTGCCTCGTCCCGCTTCCGCCGCAGCGGCCATCGTTACCTCATGTGAGTGCACAAATGGTGTGTCACTACCACCTTGAGGATGGTTGCCGGCCACTCGGCCGGATCGCAGCCGACACAGCTCGCGCAGAGCGCCTGCGTCACTCGCACCAGTCGATCCGTTGCGGGCGAGATCATCGATGGTGCGATGCAGCACGCGCTCCTGCTCGCTCATGGAGGATGGAACGGGGATCGCCTCCGCCGACCTCCTTCGCCGCTCCACGCGAGCGGCGCGCTCCTCGCGGGCCGCGTTGGCGGCCGGCGGCTGCTCAGGGTTGGCGGGGCGTGGGACCGGGCGTCCGCGTACGTCTGCTCCTGGCGTCGCTGCTGCCCGCTGGGCTCGTGGGCGTTCGCGTCTCTGCGAACGCTGAGACCCCGGTGGCTGCGGTGGTGGCTGCGGAGGAGGCGAAGAGACGCGGCGGCGCGAGGTTCGCGCTCCGTGAGGAGAACGCGACGCCTCCGACCGCGCATCGGCCGCTCGCCTTTCCTCGATGCCAGCACGCCGCTGGCGGTCCCTCTGCTGCCGCTCGTGACGCTGCAGCTGGGCCTGGTTACCTGAAACAGCGGCGCTTGTACTCGGGGCAACCCTTGTGCCTAGCGCCGTGGTTATCGCCTTGGCAGTTGGAGCAGTTTCGCTCCTCCGCAGGGGTTTAGGCCCGCGGGTGCTGCGCGGCGTCGTGGGCGTCTCCACAGTTCCTGCAGCGCGTGCGGCCTTGCATTACGTGCCACGTGCCCGAAATCCAGGCAATTGTGGCACTGCGGGACCCGCGCGGTGGCCGATACACCTCCACGCGGACGCGAGCCCACGTATGGAGTTACCTCCCGAAGCGCCCGGTGGCGCTCCGTATCCCAGGGTGGCGATCACTAGAGGCAGGTGGTCTGCGTCGTCCTGGCCGCTGGCTGCAAATCCGCTCCAGCTTCCGCACCTGGAACCCAACAAGTTCCAAGTTATCATGGAGCGCCTGAAAAGAAAGTTCCAACGGTATGCCCCGCAAAACATACCGCAGGAACTTTTCATTTCCTGTGGAGTACGTGTGGTACTCCACAGACTCTGCTCAGGGCGGCGAGCACATCCGGTGCGCCTCAGGGTCTCGCCTTAACCTTTACGGCGTCGCCGGCCACCTCTGCGTGATCGCGGCTCGCCGCCGGTCGCGTGCAAGGCCTCGAGGAGACCAAGATGTCCGCCACCCTCAGAAAGATGGGGTGGGCGGCGTCGGCGGTGACGAGCGTGAACTCGCCATCCTCCTCCTCTTCTGCTGCTGCTGCGCCGGTGCTGCGTCAGGCGTCGTGCGGCCGCGGCTGCGGCCGGCGGCGTGGTCCCGGCGGCGGCGTCCGCTGCGGCGGGCGCCGCGTCAGTAAGCGGCGATGCGGCGGCGCGCTGCGCGGCGGCCGACGTGGAGGGCCCTGCGCCTCCTCTCGCTCTGCGGTCTCCTCCTGTTGCAGAAGAGTCTTTTTCCCCAAATGCGTTCCGTTGATGAGGAACCGCCCGTCGTTTGACGGTTCCCGGTCCGTCGTGCGCCCGCTGGTCGGCCACGCGCACCATTCCACCCGCAGTCGGGGTGGCGAAAGCGTCGACGCGGCCGAGCTCGCCGGCGACGACATAGCGCTTTATAAAAGCTGTGGAGCTTTTATAATGCTAGCCCTAAAAAGGGCTGTGTTATAGCTGAAACGCCCTTAGAAGGGCGAAGCTACGCTCTTTGCTCTTTAGCCCTTAGAAGGGCTGTTTATCCCGCGGCGGCAGAGACTCCCTCGGCGGGCGGAGCGCTCCTCGGGTGCGTCCGCTCTCCTCGGCGTCCGGCGACCCAATCCTGTCTCAATCTCGTGCGCGGCCGAGAGCTAAACTTGTGCAGTTTTGTGAACGCACGAAGTGCAATGCACGTTCACGCCACTGCGGTGAGACCATTCCTACCCTTACGGGCATCTATGGCCAATCCTGCAACATGAGAGAAAAACAGATCAAAAGATTTTAGCCAACGGCGCGCGCATTGCGTGTGCAGTAATTCAAGGCTTATATTTCAAGTCTCATTTCGCTGTTTCAGATTTCTCTTACTCCAGGAACTGCTTAGGTCGCTTATACTTCGCCCGTTTGTCGGTTCGTATGAGACGACCTCAGAAATGAGTGTTTTCCGAGTCAGCTGCTTTTTCAAAAAATTTTGCTGTAATGTTTTTAAAATGGTCTTTCAGCAGTGGCATTGAAATGTCACGATGCAAATCTCTTATAAGAGTGTACCTGGGGCGCAGAGGGCGGCCCTTAGGCATTCATTTTGAACTACTTGCAGTTTATTTAAATAACTATCTGCTGCTATCGCCCAGCTAGGGCATGCGTAATCCATTTGTGGCCTAATAACTGCTTTATAAAGCGTGAGCAGTTTGCCGTTGACAGTTTGCTTTGCTTGAAATAAGCATCGCAAGCGGCCTCTGGTCTGCCGCGCTTTCTTCTGCACGTTTTCAATATGCAGTTTAAAGTGAGTGATTTGTCTAATGTCACCCTAAATATTTTACACTTTTGGCCCAGTTAATTACGTCTCCACATAGCGCAGCGCCCTCGGCTGCGTGAATCTCTGTCTCCGTGTGAAAGCACAGCTGTGCTTTTACTCACATTGACTTTGACCCGCCACAGCTGGCACTCCTGGATCCGTGTCAAATGCTGATCCAAATACTTCTGGAGAAGCTCGATACTTTCGACGTGGCTATTACAGCCGTATCGTCGCGTACAAGGCGAGTTCCGTCTGAGGTGCGAGGAATATCACGCACATAGAGGCTGAAGAGCGTAGGAGCTAGCACGCTCCCTTGTGGCACTCCGGCCCATATGGCACGGCGGGTAGATTTAGCATTCAGAAGCGTTACTTGAAACGTTCTGTTTGCTAGGAAAGAGTGGACAAGGTGCACTAGGTAACTTGGAAGGTTCAAGGTATGGAGTTTGTACAGGAGACCGACGTGCCAAACCTTGTCAAATGCGCTGCAACGTCGAGAACACTCCGCCTGTGAATCGGCTCTCGTTGAAGTTGCGTCTGATGCGGTCTGTAATTGCTCAAGCTGATGCGTCGTGCTGTGGCCCAGCGAAAGCCAAACTGCTCCTATTCATTTTGCATTTTCTGAAACAAATTTAAGAATTCTTTTTAAAATAAGTTTTTCGCACAGTTTTCCGAGTGTGTTTAGTAGGCTGATAGGAGTGCGCGGAGATGGGCTGCGCACGGGTTTATATGCAGTTTCTCTCCATCCGCTGATAGGCCGGATGATCAGCCAATGTGGAGAGAGTGCAACAGCCAATCAGGGATAGGGCTCCCCGGGCGGGGTGGGGGAGGCGCACCGCGCGTGATGGGACGGCATGGAGCAGGGGGCCCCGTGCCGGGTCTCGGTCAGTGAAAAGATGTTTCCAGGCGTCGTGCAGGCTGTAGGCCTTTATCAGCGTTTAGATTTTGGGGATGTTTAATAATTTCTATTGTCTCTTTATTCTTCTCGTTCCCTAGCGGTCTTCTCTGGCTAGGAGGTGGGTGTCATCAAATAAAATGGCGTGGCCAGTTTCCCATGCGTGGAGGGCTACGGCCGACGTTTCAGTGTAGTTGTACTTGTAGTGGCGGATATGCTCTCGGAGCCCTTCCTCTATGGTCCGTCCTGTCTCGCCGATGTAACTGCTGCCGCAGCTGCATGGGATCTCATCCCGATGACATGAGAGGCGGTATGCGATCTTTCACCTTATGAGGTTTTGTCCGAGCTTTGTAGGAGCTTTGTAGGCGGTCTTGATATCGCTGAAAAAGTCCAATTTATCAGTAACCCCTCGTATATACGGTGAATGGCCGTCCTGCGGTTGGAATCATCATCATTAGATGTGGTGATATCAGCAGTGCTAGAGGTGGTCGTTGCCATCCGTATAAGCTTGATTGGCAGCGTTGGCACTAAATGCATTAGCTCGAAATGTGTTTTTTAAGAGGTCTATTTCGAGTCTAACGATTCCTTGTCACATACCTAATTGCTCTGATGGCAGAGTTTTCAGGACCCCTCGTTTCGTTGCCGCGTGATGGTGAGAACCGGCGTGCATGTAGCGTTGGTGTGAGTTGGTTTCCAGTAAACACTGTCCCAGTCTTCCATTGGCTTTATGACTCACGCACGTCAGTCGCTTCGAGTTGTCCCAGGTTTTCAGCTGCATACCCTGACGGGGTTCTTCAGCCAGTGTTCTTTGTCGTTGCCGGGTTCTTGATCTGCTGCTATTGCCTCTACTCCCCGTACAAGGACAGGGATTGGGAGAGCAGAGTGAGGGTGATATAGGGTTTATATGTTGAGTGGTTTTGGGTGATGGGATAGGGGTAGGAATAGGGATAGGAAAGGATAGGAATTGGGAATATATATATATATATATTGTGACGGACCGGCGATTCGTTCTACAGTAAATTTGTAAAAGGGTTCAGGTATTCTTTCTTGCGAATGGGCTCTGAATGCATGCACCAACAATGAAACAATTACTTTTAATGAAAAAACACAGAATGCTTTATTCTCAGGAAAGATAATAGATATTACAAAAACATCGTTCCATTGGATGTGTAGAAGGTAAACAAAATAATGGTTAGCATTGATAACTTTCTCACGATACTGACAAACATGAACAATTTTCTTACTAACTACGTAAATGTTGCTAATGAACACTTTCTTTCTGCTTCAACTTTACACTTCATACTGTAAATGGGAGCTCCCTTTGCATGCACTGATTCACAATCACCCTGTTATTTCAATACTTAATCTATTTACAGACAATGTGTACCCTTCCAAAACACCCTTTCCATTCTCCACATCAAATTAGATTATTTATCATTACATGGCAAATTCCCTCAGCTAATACCCCCTCTCACAATCGTCTACCCCCTTTTCCAAATCACTGGATTCTTTTACCGCCTAATAATAAGTTCCTTCTAGTAACAGTCTTACTGGTTTTGCTGCGTCTGGGATTCCTTCGAGCTCACCAACTCCGAATGCGCCGGCGCGATGTGACGAGCCGAGGCCGTCTCGCCCGCCACGTGGCCACGGCTTTTGCCCCCGCCGGTTCTACCTGGCCGCCGATGCAAATCCCACGCCACAGTCGTGCTTCGCCGGGCACGGCGATGTCCACTCGCCGCCAGATCAGCAGCCGTCCTTGTTTCCAATTCTTCCAAATTCCTTTGTTAAGCCCGCCGATGCTGTATCGCTACGTTCGTTTCACTCACGCTGCCTTTGTCGCACACGTGTCTATACACTCATCACTTTCCTCGCCTCACGCCGTTTCATCTTTACTGTATATCACTTGACTCGAGATCAATTAATAGTTCTCACTGTTTCTCATTGTCCTACGTTTCGATTTCTGCTCGATGTCATCGGATTCCTCTCAACTATATTTCATCGCCGCCATCATTAGCTTTTCCGCACTACCGTCCGTTACCTCTTCCACACCAACTCTCCCTTCCGACTGCCGCTTCTCACGATCCCCTCCTCAACTGTCGAAGTCTCGTACTTCGCGTTCGTTTCGTCTCGCTCACCGTGGGACACTCTTTTGCTCGGACGAGTCCGCCCGGACGGCCGTCTCTACCGCGCTGTTCAAACCATGTTGGCACCGTCTATGTTCGTTCAGAAACGCGGTGCGTTTCAATATATATATATATATATATATATATATATATATATATATATATATACATATGTGCGTGTGTAATTTTTTTATTATTTTTTATTATTATTTTTTATTTTTTATTTCTTTTATTATTTTTTTAATTTTTTTCATTCATTTTTTTCAGAAAACAGGGTGAGTAAGTTGGAGGTGGGGGTTTAGGATGGATGTAGGTGTAGTCGTTTGTCAGTTGATGTCTTTTGTCGTTGTCGATGGCCCGTCTGTTGTCTTCGTGGCTCGTTGATGCCTACTGCCCCTCAGGTGATAGGGGGGGGGGTTGGGGGGAGGTCGGTGTTTTTTGGGTAAGGTTTGTGGATGTGGGTAAGGATGTGAGGGATGTTTTGGTTGGAGCGGATGCCATTAAATCGGGTGTACATAGGAGGGCGGAAAATGAGGCGAAGGACCCTGTTCTCTGTTCGGGTGATATAGGATAGGTTGGTGGGAGATGTGGCAATCCATGTGGGATGGGCATATGTCAGGATAGATCGGATGTAGGAGAGGTAGATAAGGATTCGCTTTTTGGGGGTTAGGTTTTGGTTTGAGAGGAGGGGGTAGAGGGCGTTGATAATTCTATTACTTTTGGTGATGGTGTGTTGGATATGGAGGGACCATAGGAGTTTTTGGGAGAAGGTGATACCGAGGTATTTTACAAGGGATAAGGATTTTGTCGCGGCTGTGTAACACCTTTGAAGAGTGCGCCTAGGAAGCAGCGCTCAGCGGCGGTCAAGGGAGTCAACGGAGGCGGCGGAGCAAGAAAACGCCGCCCAATCCCGGGAGACGAGCTGGCCGGAGAGCCAGCAGCGAGTCTCCAGCGCCGCCCGCTTTAAGAGCGGGCGCCGCCAGCCAAACACGAGTGCGTTAGTGTTTGGCAGTCAAGTGTAGTTACAAGGAGATTAGTACGTTGAGAAAGTGATCGCTGGCCCGGCAAAGTTATTGATTATTTCTGTGTTACTTATCAGTGGAACTTAGCTCGTTTTTGGTACATCTCCTGGACTTTTGGTTTTGTGATTTTGGCAATTGTTTTTTGGTACATTCTTGGGATTCTGAAGTATACCTGCTGTACTGGCTGTGTTGTCAATAAATTTGTGTTTATATAAAGCGTGCCTTATTCTGAACATAACAATTGGCGACGAGGATAAAACTTTTAACAAAGTTGGTTACGTGTTGTCGCCGGTAGCGGCAGGCGACGAAGTAAAGTGAGTGCAACAATCTTGTATTTACTACAAGTAGAAGATGGCGAGCGCACCAGCTCAATCGGAGTTGGCGCAAGTGCTGCAGTTTATTCAACAGCAATAGCAACAGTTTATGCAGCAGATGTTAGAAATGCAGGCCAAACAACATTTAGCGCAACTAGAAACGCTGAAGGCGGTGAGTCAGAACAAAGGCAAGCAACTGCCTGCGCCTTTTGACATTTTTAAGCCGCAGTTAGAGAATTGGAGTGATTACGCGGAAAGGCTAGAACAACATTGGATTTTTTGTGGGGTCGAGAGTGAAGAAAATAAAAGGGCAGCGTTTCTTAGTTATGGCGGTAGTGAAGTTTGCGCACAGTTGAAAAAGTTATGTACCGGGCAGGAGATTAATAAACTTAAGTGGTTAGAAATTAAAAGTATGTTAGACAAGCATTATGGGAGGAAACCACATGTGGTCGCAGCCGGGTATGCGTTTTTTCAGTGCAGAAAGAGAGAAAAAGATACGCATGCTGAATGGATAACGGAACTGAACGGGCTAGCTAAGAACTGTGAGTTTAGGTGTCAATCGGAGTCTTGTAAACAATCTTACGCAGAAACTTTAATTAGGGATGTAGTAATTCTGCATAACCCGAAGCGAAGAAGCAAGACTTAAACCCGGTTTTGGCAAGACTTCGAATTAACGCAGGGAAGGCGCGGTCGATAATCAGATTATGCAAGCAGGCTCAGGGAAGAGCGCCGCCGCGATAACAGCAGGAGTGCGAGTAAAACCTTGGAGCGCAAGATAAGAAGCCGGCCGCGGCGCCATCGATCGGTGGACACCTCCAGCTCGAGCGAGTCGAGTGACGTCAGAAGGGCACCGCGTTATCAGCAGCGGTTAGGTAACCAGGGCAGTGCGCGTAGTAGCATTGATAGGGCAGCAACTACAGGGCCGATAACAAATAAGGAAGTCGTGTAAAGACTGTGGAAGTCACACCAGAGGTGGCATGCAAGTTCAGGCAAGCACAGTGTTTCAAGTGCGGTAAAGTGGGCCACATAAAGGAAGTGTGTTGGCAGGTTGAGTTAGAAAGGCGGGAAAGAAGAAGGTTAGCAGAACAAGAGGAAATGGATATTAACACAGTGAATCAAGTGCTAAATAATAAGGGGCAAATAGGTTGATCCTAGACTTAAAGTTGGAAAAAATAGTGACATTTTTGGTGGACTCTGGCGCGACGGTTACAGGGAATAAGAACAAATAGAAGGTGAAATTGGTAAGAAGGGAAAAATATGAAAACTTATAAAAAATTAGGTTCCCCCAGGTAAAAAAGTAGGAAAACCAGTTTTGGATTTGGTAGAGATCCAATTAAAGTGGTAGGAAAAGTGAAAATCCCAGCAGTGTATAAGAACAGAAAAGCAGTTTTGGAAGTAATCGTGGTAGACAGGTATGACGTAATGAACATTCTGGGCCTAGACAGTTTCGAGAAAATTGGCTTAGGAGTCGTGGATAATGTGTTCACCCAGCAACAGGAAAAACTGTCGACAATGGTCGATGAACTGAAGAATGAATTTTCTGAGGTGTTTCAGCCCGGATTAGGGAAATGCAAAAAATTTGAGGCAGAACTTAAGCTAAAAGAAAATGTTAAGCCTAGATTTTTCAAGGCACGACCGGTGCCGTGGCCCAGTAAAGAAAAAGTGGAAGCAGAGTTGAAAAGGTTAGAGGAACAGGAAATAGTTACAAAAGTGACAACAAGCAGTTGGGCTACGCCGTTAGTGGTGGTGTCAAAAAGCAATGGGGATGTGCGTCTATGTGGTGACTTTAAAAGCACGGTGAACGACCAACTAGAAATTGAACAATACCGATTCCCAAGCCGGAAGATTTATTTTTCAAATTGGCAGGTGGTCAGCAGTTCACTAAAATAGACTTAAAAGATGCATACTTGCAAATTCCCCTCGATGAGGAAGCAAAAAGAGTATTAGTGGTTAACACTCCCTTAGGACTATTTAGGTATAATAGATTGCCTTTCGGAATTGCTTCAGCAGCGGCTATTTTCCAGAGGGTTCTAGAGCAGATAACGTCACAGGTGAGAGGATGCATTAACTACCTGGACGATATTATCGTAACGGGCAAAAGCAGGGAAGAGCATATAAGAAACTTAAAAGAATTGTTAGCACTTTTGGCCGAGTGGGGTTTCAAAGTAAATTTTAAGAAGTGTGAATTCTTCAAGCAACAGGTAACATTCCTAGGCCGTGAAGTAACAGAATCCGGTATTAAGGCAACGCAGCACCACTTGGAAGCCATAAAAAACCTCCCTGCTCCCAAGAATGTGAAGGAGCTTCAAGCTTTGGTAGAGAAAATAAACTATTACAACAAGTTTATTAAAAACTTTTCTTCAATTACAGCCCCTTTGAATGCGTTAAAAAAGAAGGGCGTAAAATTTGTGTGGTCACCAGAATGTGAGGTGGCACTTGGTAAATTAAAGAAAGCGATCGTCGAAGCGACACAGCTTAACCATTACATCCCGGGTAGGGTGACTACGATTGCGACTGACGCATCAGATTATGGAGTAGGGGCAGTATTATCGCAAAAGGATGAAGCGGGTGTAGAGCGCCCCATCGCTTTCGCGTCCAAATCGTTAAACAAACACCAGACAAATTACTCCCAGATAGAAAAAGAGGCTTTAGCGGTAATTTTTGGAGTTAAAAAGTTCAACGAGTACATTTACGGGTCCAAGTTTCACATTATCACGGACCATAAGCCGTTGGTACAGTTATTTCATATGGGAAAGAAGTTGCCGGAAAGTATGGCAAAAAAACTGCAAAGATGGGCTTTGTTTTTGACTGACTACCATTATCAAATTCATTATAGGCCCACAAGCCAGCACGCCAACGCGGACGCGCCGTCTAGGTTGCCAGTGGGTCCAGACGTGGAATTTGATGAATCGGAAGAAGCATGCCAGCAAGTCGATCTAGAAGACTTGGATGTGCTACAGGATTTCCCCATCACAGCCGCAACGATTGCATCAGCTACTGACCAGGATAAGGAGTTGCGGGTGGTTAGAGAATATGTAAGGAAAGGTTGGCCGAGTTGTGAAAAGAGTAGCACTGCGTGGTATAGCACTGCGACGATTTATCAGTTAAGTCGGGAGTTTTATTATTAGCTAGTGAACAAGGAACCAAGGTGGTGATACCGAGAGTCCTGAGGAAGCGGGTACTGGAATTGTTACACCAAGGACATTGGGGGATAGTTAGTACAAAACAGTTAGCTAGGCGCCACTGCTATTGGCGAGGGATAAACTGTGACATAGAAGAAATGATTAGGAGCTGCAACGCGTGCCAAATGAATCAGTCCGCCCCGCGGCAGGATTGGCACTCGTGGCCGACACCTGAGGCGCCTTGGGAGAGAGTGCACGTCGATTTTGCCTGTCCTTTTTGGGGGAAAATGTGGCTAGTGGTAGTTGATGCTTTATCCAATTTCCCATTCATAGTGGAGATGGGAGTCACCACGGCCTCGGCGACGATAGATGCCTTGGAGAAGATCTTTGTGACAAAGGGACTGCCGCAATCATTGGTGTCTGACAACGGACCCCAATTCACATCAGAAGATTTTTTTCAATTCTGTAGGTCCAACGGCATCAAGCACATATGTGCTCCGCCGTTCCACCCTCAGTCTAATGGGGAGGTGGAGCGGTGCGTGCGCACTTTTAAGACTGCAATGCGAAAGGCGAGAGACGCCGGAGCTGAGAGGAGCAGGGCGCTGATGCGGGTGCTGGCAACATATAGGACGCTACCTGGACCTGAAGGGAAGAGCCCAGCAGAAATTCTGCATGGCCGGCAGCATAGGTCGCTGCTGTCATTGCTAAAGCCAGGTAACAGTCGCAAGGAAGAGGAGTTGCAGCCGAAATTCCAGGTAGGCAGCAAAGTTTACTGTACCTCATTTAAAAAGGAACCTGCCTGGTGGCCTGGAGTGGTAACAGGAATTCGAGGAAGTAAAGTGTATGAAATTTTGACATTTAGCAAAACAGTAGTGAGACACCAGGGGCAATTGCGCCCTAGGTACGCTTTGGAGCCTGTAGACACGTTAGGAAGAGGCTCCGAAAGGAGTATAAGAGAGAGAGCTATGAGAGAGCTTATTCTTGACGCCCCGTTACAGGAACAGCCCACAGAGCCGCCGCCCACGCCGGAGCTTCCGGCGGTAGCACCAAGGAGGTCCACAAGACGCCGTGTACGTTTTACACCGTACACGACGGTTTCAAGAGGGGAGGTGTCGCGGCTGTGTAACACCTTTAAAGAGCGCGCCTAGGAAGCAGCGCTCAGCGGCGGTCAAGGGAGTCAACGGAGGCGGCGGAGCAAGAAAACGCCGCCCAATCCCGGGAGACGAGCTGGCCGGAGAGCCAGCAGCGAGTCTCCAGCGCCGCCCGCTTTAAGAGCGGGCGCCGCCAGCCAAACACGAGTGCGTTAGTGTTTGGCAGTCAAGTGTAGTTACAAGGAGATTAGTACGTTGAGAAAGTGATCGCTGGCCCGGCAAAGTTATTGATTATTTCTGTGTTACTTATCAGTGGAACTTAGCTCGTTTTTGGTACATCTCCTGGACCGTTTGGTTTTGTGATTTTGGCAATTGTTTTTTGGTACATTCTTGGGATTCTGAAGTGTACCTGCTGTACTGGCTGTGTTGTCAATAAATTTGTGTTTATATAAAGCGTGCCTTATTCTGAACATAACAGATTTGGTTTAGGGTAAGGAGTGGGGGAGTGGATGGGGATTTTCTGTAGGAGAAAAGGATGGCTTGGGATTTGGTGGGGTTTATGGTTATATTGTTTTCATTAGCCCAGAGGAGGAAGGAGTTCAGGGCAGTTTGATTTGTGTAGGGAATTTTGGAGGGGTAGGTCGGGAGCGAGGAAGGCAAGGTCATCGGCGTAAAGGAGGGTTTTGACACCGGGGGTCAGTGGGATGTCATTAATGTAGAGGGAGAAGAGGATCGGGGAGAGCACGGCGCCCTGTGGGACGCCGGCCTGGATAGGAAAGGTTTTAGAAGTTTTGGAGAGGTGCCGGACGTGGAAGGATCTGTTGGATGGGTAACTTCTGATGAGGGTAAATAGGTGATCGGGGGCGTAGGGGCGAAGTTTCATCAGAAGTATTTCATGGGATACGGTGTCAAAAGCCTGGGTGAGGTCGGTAAGGATTGCTGGTATCTCTTTAGGGATCTGGAGGGGAGTGGCGACAGAGATAGCCAGATGGAGGGATTGGAGGGCCGTAGAGCGACCCTCGCGGAAACCAAATTGTGTTGGAAAGATTATGGGATCGAGGATAGGAGTGAGTCGGAGAATGGTTTTCTCAAGGATTTTGCCAAGGATGGGCAGGAGGCTGATGGGGCGGAAGTTGTTTGGGTGCCGATGGTCTTTGCCGGGTTTGGGAATCATGGAGACGCGGGCGGTCTTCCAGACGGCGGGGAAATAAGATATTTTTAGGCAGGAGTTAAGGATTAGGGTGAGGTGGCGGATAGCGTTTCTTGGGAGATGTTTTAATTGGGAGGGGAGTACTCCATCGAGTCCGGGGGCTTTACTATTGTCAATGGTGGATATGATGTGTCGAGTCTCGTCGCCCGTCGTTGTCCAAGTCTGCTGTTGAGTTGGTGGTAGTGAGGGGGTATTTTGGTATTTACGGATGACTTGTGCAGGAAGTGGGATGTTGACGGGACGGAAGCGGTCGGCCAGGGATTGGGCAAGGATGTTTGTGATTTACTGGGGGTCGAAGGTTAGGATATTTTGTGCGGTAAGGAGTGGGGATGTTGTGGTGGATATCGCGCACAGCCTTGATGACTTTGTGTAATGCGCGGGGGCTGCCTTTGTCATTAATGAGTTTGTCATATTTGTTTGTCTCGTGTTGTGTTAGTAGTCTTTGTAAGGTGTGTTGGGTCCGTTTTAGTTCTTTTTTGTCTTCTTTTCGTCTGTATCTGTAGAAATGTCTTTGTAGTTGTCTTTTCCGTCTTATTAGTAATATGATGTTGTCAGGAAGGATTGGGTGGAGGTTTTGGGAGTAGGTGGTGTGTTTTTTGTAGGTTTTGACTATTTGGTGTGTGAGGTGTTGGAAGAGGAGTCAATGTCTTCTGGGGATTGGATTTGAGGGGTTTGGATTTTTTGGAAAGAGTGTGGGAGTAGGATTTCCAGTGACTGGAATGGGAGCGGGTTTGGGTGTTAGGTAGGGTGTGGTGGAAGTGGAGTAGAAGACAATGGGGAGGTGGTCTGAGGAGTTAAATAGGTCATATTTAGGATAGGGGGTGGAGACATGGATGCTTGAGGAGTGGAGGGTTATGTCTAGTATGTCATGTGGGTTGTCGTTTCGGAGGTGTGTGGGTTCAGGGGGGCTGTTCAGTTGGATAGTGGGACTGTTGTCAATGACGTTTTCAAGTTTTTGTCCCGTCGTGTTGTTTGTCTTGCAGCCCCAAGACGTTGACTTACTATTTAGGTCCCCAGCCAGGATAAAGGGATAGGGTAGGTTCAGTAGTATGTTGAGATCGGAGGTAGGAAGGGGTTTTTTAGGTTCTTATAAGCGGATATTAGAATTATTGGGGTAGCTGGGGTGCCTATTTGGATGGCTGTGCACTCAAGGGCGGATGTCGGGGGTAGCTGGTAGGGGGCGTGAGGAATGGATTTTCGGATTAGGATGGCCGTGCCTCTGTTTGGGGATAGGGTTCTGTCGCTGCGGTAGGGGATATAATTTTGGATGGTGAAGGGGATATTAGGTTTAAGGAAAGTTTCTTGTAGGAATAGGATTCCGATGGTGTAGTCTTTGAGGAACTGGGTAAGGAGAGGTTTCTTCTGGTTGATGCCGCCTTGGACGTTCCATGAGGAGAGGGAGAGGAAGCTGGGTTTGGGAGCTATTTCGGGGGAGAAGATTTCTACGATTTTCATGCCGGCGGAGATAATTTTGGTTAGGATATCCTCTGGGCCACGTAGGATATCAAGGATGGGTTTTAGGTTGGATAGGATTTGTTTTAATGTTAAAGGATTGAAGGAGAGAGAACAGTTCTTTGTTTTTGGGTGGGGGGGTTTTTTCCGTTTTGGGGTTTGGGAAAAAGATTGGGTTGGTTTTTTTGGGTTTCGAGTTTTTAATATGTATGGGCAGGATGGGTGGAAGGCTGGGTGGGGTTGGTGGCAGTTATTACATTTGGGTAGGAAGTTAGGTGTATTGGCGTTGGGGCAGGTTTCAGTGAGGTGGCATTGAGTGCAGTAGGCACACACAGTAGGTCGTCTGCAGTGGTTTCTTGTATGGTAGAGTCTCTGACAGTTTTTACATTGAGGTACCCGTTCGGTTGTCTTATAGTCCCGTATATTGATCTTGTAATAGTCAATATAGTGTAGTCTGTCTTTTATCATTGTTATTTCTTGTCGGGGCACCTCAATTGTGTATATTCCCAGTGGAGTCAATTGTCCGTCTTCGTCTCGTTTTTTCATTTCAGAAAGGTAAAAATGTTTTATGTTCTGCTTGTCCAGAGAGTCTTTAATTAGGTCAGTGTCGTAGTTGGGTGGTAGGCCTTTTATAACAAGTTTGTCCCGTGTCTCTTCTGTGCATCTATTATAATGCTAATTTATGGTCACAAAGTAGAGGGCTTTTAGTCTGGGGTCCGTCCGTATCTGGTCTAGTCTCTCTCTAATTTTATTGTGGGCCGTCACTGTCATTGGTTGTACTAGTAAGTCGGTCCGTGTGCATTTCAGTCATCATTTTGTTTGATATTTTCATCAGGTCTTTGGTCAGTTCATTGGTCGAGAATATCGATTGCAAATCAATTTTGAACGCGCCAATCTTGGGTTTAGTCTGTGCCTGTGTCGGGGTTTGCTGGGATGTAGTGCTTTGGGTAGGATTTGGGGGTTTGAGGAACTGGGGGTTGGGTCATTGGGGGTTATGGGTGTGAATCGGTTGGGGATGGGGGGGGGTTTTTTGGTTGTTTTTTTCGGGATTGAATTCGTTGGTGGGGTGGTGTGGTCGTCGGTCCCTGCCAGGAGAGTGGGAGTGGTTGCGCCGCATGGGGTGCGCTACTGGTGCCGTCGGCATGGTCCTTACCAACTCTGCCTCGACGTTGGAGATTCCGCTATGTTCCATGTGGTCATCAGGCCGCTCCTTCTTCCGTCTGGGGTCCATTTTTTTCAGTCGCCGCCCCCGGCCGAAGCCTCCGGTGTTCCGTGGGCTTGAGCTGGTTTTCGGGTTTGCTCTCCTCGCCTGGTGAAAAGTGGGTGAGTTCCCCGGTTTTCTCAGCCACACAGGTTTCAAGCCGCGCTGCCACCGCCTGGTTCGTCCTGCGAAAGAGAACAATTATGTAAGCGATGATTCGCGAGCTGATAGTGCAGTGCCGCAAGTAGATAACGCAAGCTAGTATTCTCGTGAGCACTGGAGGTCCTCACTGCACCAGAGCTACTCGCTCAATACCACGTCCAGGAAAGGCAGTTTTCCCTCTTTTTCCATCTCCATGGTGAACTTGATCTTGCGGTGTATGTTGTTGAGGTGCTGGAGGAAATCAGCTAGTGTGTGAGGACCGTGGGGCCACACTACTAGCGTGTCGTCCACGTACCGGAGCGAAAGTGTAGGTTTTAGCGGGGCATTCTCTAGTGCTTCCGTTTCAAAGGCTTCCATGAATAGGTTCGCCTCCACCGGCGAGAGAGGGGAGCCCATGGCCGCCCCTTCCGCTTGGCCATAAAGTTGCCCCCGGTACTGGAAGAAAGTAGATGTGAGGCAGAACTCGGCTAAGTCAGCCCATTCCGTAGTGAGCCCCCGGGTGCAAAGTTTTTTGCGTATGACGGTAGTTGCCTCATCCACAGGTACCATGGTGAACAAAGACGTGATAGCAAAGCTGACGAGGATGTCCGTGTCATTTATGCGTTGCCCCTTGAGAATGTCAATAAGGTGGGCCGAATTCTTGACAGATGACTTGATGTCGTCGGTCAAGGGCTGACGTTTGTCGGCCACATAGCAGCCAAGGGGTGGGTGGGGAGTTGATAGCGCTCACGATGGGGCGCAGCGGCACGTCAGGCTTGTGAATCTTGGGAAGACCATAGAGTCTGTGAATACAGCTGTTGCCACCTTTTAGCGTGGGTTTGATTTCAGGTTCTATAGCGGCCGAGTTTTTTATCCGTGCCACGACCTCTTCTCTCAGCTTCCGTACGGGATTGCTTCGTAGGACAGTATAGGTCTGATCTGCCAATAACGCTTCAACTTTAGAATGGTAGTCGACGGTGTTCATGACCACCGTAGCATTACCTTTGTCCACAGGTAATACAACGATGTCCTCGCGCGTCCGAAGTTCTCGCAGCGCTACACGTTCCTCGCGTGGCAATTTAGCATGGGCTAAGAAGCGAGCCGATTCTCTGCGGATGTAGTCGGCCTGGTCCGCAGGCAGTTTGAAAACCGCGTTTTCCACCGCTGCCACGATATCCGCGTTAGGGACACGTTCGGGTACGGGCGCGAAATTGAGGCTCTTGCTCAATACAGACACAGTGGCGTCGCTGAGCTCTTTGTCCGTTAGGTTGACGACCGTATTAGTTGCGTCCACCCCGAAAACCTCAGGATGTTGTTTCGCCTTCAGTGTGTCGAATTTGCGAATTTGCTTGCTTCTGGCTAATTCAAGTACCCGTTCCGCGGAATCCGCCGAAACCGTATCAAGTGCGATCTAATCAGATATACTAATGTTTCCTCTCCCTTGACCAACCTCTACGGGGAGGAAACATTTAAACTCACTCGTGAGTTCTCTAATCTACGAGACAAACGAAAACGGAAGCTGAGCCAGCTCGCTTTCCTCCAGCGGTGCAGAGGTGAGGACGTGCTTCCGTCCTTTCTCGAAATCCGTCACCAGACTCAGACTCAGGCGGCACTACGTATTCTCCGTAGAACGGGCTTCGCTCTCCTACGCGAGAGGATCCGCCATACCAG
Source organism: Teleogryllus oceanicus (assembly GCA_964035755.1). Taxonomy (NCBI): domain Eukaryota; kingdom Metazoa; phylum Arthropoda; class Insecta; order Orthoptera; family Gryllidae; genus Teleogryllus; species Teleogryllus oceanicus. The sequence continues at coordinate 108,616,275 of CAXIVR010000009.1, forward strand.
GATGCAACTTTCTAACATCGAACGAAATTTGTTCAAAATTCACTTAATGCTGGCGGGCAGTCTTAGTATATCTTCAGTTCACCATCTTAGTATATCAGGCAGACCACACCCTCGCGCCGTCTAGTTCCGAAGCGAAGAAGCGAAGAAAAAATACCCGCGGTGAGGGGCACGCGCGCGCCCTCTTTTAGCAAAGTGTGAGTGTGCGCAAAGTTTTTATTCGAAGCGCATGTTAAAATTATCTGCTGGAATGGTGCACATCGAAGCCGCCGGCGAGCTCGAGGAGAGATACGCCTATCGGAGCAATATGATTAGGTCGACCCACCCCGGCCACCTGCGCATGGAGCCCCGCTCAGTAGTACCGAGATTGAGACATAGAGTGTGTCAGCAGGCGGTCTGTGAGCGTGCGAAACCACGCCCTGAGACATGACATGTTAACAACGCTCACTCAGTGAAAAACCTAACTTTTACCCCTTTTCATTTTTTCTTACCTGTCTCTCCTCCGGCATGTAGAAAAGTAGTTTCACCAAGATTTTTGTTTATTCAGAGTGCCATGCTAAATATTGAAACGAGCTGAAGACTTTTTTTGGAGTGCGATCACTGAAAGGATATCCTGTAAAATACTATACGATACTCTATCGCCCCCCAGCCAAGAGTGGGCCGAGGGAAGTCAGTTCAATCGACCAGTCGTGTGTGACAGTTGTGTCGAGCGAGTAGGGTCAGTTGTGTCGAGCAAAAGGGCGAAGATGCAGCACCAACCCGAAGATGCAGCATCCAGGCGTGTGATTCAACGAAGGCCGCTAGCCAGACTTATGACCTTCTCACGGGCAGGGGGGTTGGCGGGCGTACGCACGAGGTCGCGCCTTCATCCGAACTTGGTATTGTATTTCTTTTTTTGTTAATATTTTTATTTGAAAATTTGTAATCTTTGGAACTCCTTCTCTCTCTCAATGTTTGGTCAGTAACCAAGGACGGAGAAACGGCCTCCGCAATCGGTGACGTCGACACCGTCCGATTGATAATTGAACACGGAAGCGACATCGACATGGTTCTCTTTTTCGAACGGGGCATCCGGGGGGACTCGTGCAATGCTCGCTCGACACGCCGAAGCCAATCACCCCTTTGTGGGTGAACGCTTTCGCCCAACTGATAAGGAATCTTATCTTGCCTACGTCGACACGAATAACTTGTACGGATACTCGATGTCACATCCGCTTTCGGTGGATGACGGAAAGTGACATCGAGCGGTTGAACCTCACAGAGGCGGCCGATGAAGCCGATCGGGGGTACGTTGTGGAGGTCGATCTCGACTATCCAGACGAGATCCACGATCGCTTGAGCGATTTCTAGCCCTGTTCGGAAAACCGCGTCCCCCCCGACTCGAAAAGCAAACAGGCCAAATTGTTGACGGCGCTTCTGCCCAAGCGTCGCTACGTCATTCACATTCGAAATGTAATTCAGAGCATCGAGTTGGGAGTACGACTCACGAAAATTCATCTCGTTATTTCGTTTTCACAACGTCCTTGGCTTGCCGCGTACATGGACCTGAACAACGCGCGTCGGCAGCGCGCATCCTCCGACTTTGAAGATAAATTAATGAACAATTCTGTTTACGGGAAGTCGATGAAGGACGTGCGCAACCACAGGCGCATTTATCTTGTGAATCAGTGGGAGGCGAAGTGTGGAGGGAGACGTCTTATCGCTGATCCCGTGTTTGTGCGCCGTCATCACGTGAACGGTGATCTCATGACCATCGAGTCGCCTAAAACGAAGGTGAAGCTCGCAAAGCCCATTTATTTGGAATTTTGTATTTTGGAAATTTCAAAACATAGAATGTACGATTTTTTTATAGTGATTGTCAAAAAAATCTTCCCGGTCTTCCTCCGCTCTACTTGGATACCGATTCATTCATTCCCTCTACTTCCACGAGCGTGTACGCTGAGATGATTCGACATCCATCCTGGTTCGATACTTCCTGTTTCGGTCCCGATAACGAATTTCGCGTGTCACCGCGCAAGAAAAAGGTATTAGGATTGTTTAAGGACAAATGCGGAAACGATCCCCTGCTCGTCAACGTAGGTTTACGTTCAAAAATGTACTCCATCGAAACTCAATCTCAGGCGTGTTCTTCTGCGAAGGGAGTACAATGTTCTCTCGTAAAACGTTACAAATACGTAAAATTATTTGGACTGTTTATTTCGAAACGAAAATAGAATCGAAAATGTGTCATTCGCTCCAAATCCCAAGTCAACTACTCGTTTATCCAAAACAAGCGTCCGTTGTCTGTGTCCGACGACAAACGCTATTGGATCGATAAATTCACTAGCCTTCCATGGGGGTCATTTCCGCATCATGTGTACGCGTCCGTCCTTTCCTTATTCTTCTACTTCTGCTTCAGCGTGCACGCTCGACCCTGCAGGCGGGGTGAGTTAGATTCCTTTACTTGTAACTTTATACCTGAACAACATGTTAACAAATTACAATGTGCCGCCCAAAATACTAACATTGTAGTCTCGACTCTGCCCTTCTGGTACAACAGACCAACACTATGCAGCGAGATTAAGCACGCAAACCAACAATTGAAACTGCAGCTGAGAGAAACAAATGTCACACTTTTTTAAATTAATTTCCTCTCAGCAAAACACTTCACCCGGCATGGTCTTCACATGAACCTTGCTGGAAAACATGCAGTCGGTAACAAGCTTGCACAATACATTAACTCCAGTACTACGCAGTCTCCTGCCAAAAATCTATCCATTTCACCTTCCTTACGTTCTCCACCCCCACCCTTATTTCGAACCCTGTTGCCTCTTCCTCTGAACCTACTCCCGTTTCTCCCATTCCCACTACCAATTCGTCTACATTTAATCTCATCTTCCTAACAACCTGTCACTGCCGGGACACATTACAACCATCGACCATACACTAGGTAAAAATGGAGTAAATATATAGCAACTACAGTCAGTTGCAGCAGGAAAACATTCGTGTAGGTACTTGCAAAAAATAAATATTCTCCACCATAATGTACAATCCCTTTCAAATAAAACTGAGTTTATCAAGGCAGCTCTACAGAGCAATCTAAATCAAACGGACGTTCTTTGCTTTACAGAACATTGGTTATCTCCTAATGAACTTAGCATTTTCCAAATTCCGAACTTTTACCTCGCAGGCTTTTATTGCAGAGAGAGAATCCCATAAAGGTCCTACGTATGGGGGTTCCTGTATTTACGTTAGATATTGATTCTATCCCCTTGGCGCAATTAAATGTGTACTCCATTGAAAATATTTTCGAAATTTCTGTTGTACATCTTACTTCACTAAAAGTAATAATACTTTGCATTTACAGACCTCCAACAAGAGAACTGCAGATTATATTTCGTTCTTAGAAAACCTGGAGATAACACTTAACAAAGTCAGCAATCTCTCTTTTAAATCCATTGTTGTATGCGGAGATTTTAACATTGATTTTCTGGTCGAATCTTGCGAGAAAGAAAAGTTTCTCAATTTAATTAATTCCTTCAATTTAGACATTACAATTAATGTACCTACACGGATCACACAACATTCGATGAAGGCAATTGATCAAATTATAATTAACAAAACTACTACTCGATATGAAGTTGAAACAAAAGATTTAGGATACAGTGACCACGATGCACAAATTCTTACCATTATTTCATACCAAAATTTTAGACACAATGTTCGTTTCCGAAACTTCTTCCTATGAAATTCTCAAAATAATCGGTAAACTAAAAAATAAATATTCGTCCGGTTTAGATGAATTCCCGGATTCTTTGTTAAAGACTTGTGCGTATGCCATTATACACCCGTTCACTCACATATTTAATGCATCTTTATGCACTGGAACGTTTCCAAATATTTTCAAAATAGCTAAAATTAAGCCACTTTTCAAAAAAGGCAACAAAAATGAAATTCAAAATTATCGGCCCATTTCTCTTCTATCAGTTTTTTCAAAAATATTAGAGAGACTTTTTTACGTACGAATGGAAACCTTTCTCAGTAAACTCGACGCGCTTTCAGATTGCCAACATGGATTTAGAAAATCAAAATCAACGGAAACAGCTATATTTTCTTTTCTTAAAGATCCTCATCATTGGATCAAAACGAGGCACCTATTGGATTATTTTTAGATCTCTCAAAAGCTTGTGACGTCATTGATCATGACATTTTACTTTCCAAATTACCTTCATATGGAATTCGTGGTATTGCTCTAGATTGGTTATGTTCGTACCTTAAACAACGATCTCAGAGAGTTGAAATACCTTACTCGAATGATGGAACATTACGTACGCACCTTTCCGACTCTTTGCCCGCTGCATGTGGAGTTCCTCAAGGATCGATTCTAGGCCCTATTCTGTTCATACTTTACGTAAAAGATATGCCCTCGACGATTCGAAACGGAAGAACGATTCTCTTTGCGGATGATACGAACATCCTTTGCAATAAAGAAACAGTAAATAGTACAATATCAGATGTTTCAAATTGGTTCCGAAATAACAAATTAATAGTAAACGAAAAGAAAACGGTTTTAATGCAGTTTTCCATTTCAAATAAACAATTCTGTGCTCCATTGAAAATGAACAGTGTACCATCGACTGATGTTAAGGCAACAAAATTTTTAGGTCTCTCAATTCAGTCAAACCTTAAATGGAACGTCCATTTAAATGAATTGAACACAAAATTAAGTTCATTATGCTACGCGTTCAGAATTCTTGCAAATTCAGTCAGCCTTCATACTGCTCGTTGTGTATACTTCGCGAATGTTCATTCCCGCCAGAGATATGGCATAATATTCTGGGGAAATACATCTTATAGTTCCAAGATTTTTAGATTACAAAAACGAATTGTACGAATAATAACCAAATCCCACCCACGTGATTCATGTAAGACTCTCTTCATTAATCTAGGAATTCTACCATTACAGTGTCTTCTTATTTACGAATCAGTGGTTTTTGTAAAAAATGACTTGCTCAAGGGCGGGAATATATTTTCAGAAAATGCCGAAGTCTATTACTATAACACTCGACGTAGAAATCATATTCATCAGGTGACAGTATCAACAGCTCATTACAAAATTTCACATACAATACATGTACATTATTTTACAACACTTTGCCAGATGACATTAAACGATTAAATTCAATAGAAAAGTTTAAATCCCAAGTGAAATCGTTTCTGCTGCATAACTGTTTCTATACAATTAGAGACTATACTGAGCATCACAAGAAAAGTAACATTCATTTTAACAATGATACATAATGCATTATTTACCATTTGAACTGTGTAAATGAGTATAAACAACCTGTAACAACTATTGTACTACAGCTTCCGGGTCAATGACCCCCATCTCGATCAGGTTTTTCGTCCAGTTTCCCTGATCCATTGAGCAAATGCTGAGATGGCCCCTTGTTTTGCTTCTTGACATAAATGTAACTTCATTTCCTGTGCACGTCTTCTAGAATTAAGTGGGAAATACAATTATTCAAATTATCGTTTCCATGTTGTCGCGGCAGGAACTAATAAGAGCCAAAATTTATTGCTTATTTATCCTTGAAAATAGATTTTATTACATGGGAGTTTTTTTGTTTTTTTTCTCCCTTTCAAAATTCAAAATTTATTGCTTATTTTTGAAAATAGATTTTACTACATGGGAGTTTTTGTTTTTTTTCTCCCTTTCAAAATTCAAAATTTAAGTAGTATATGACTTAGTGTAGGAATCACAGAATTTTGAAAATGTGCACACAATTCACTTTTCCCCATAGCACGTCATACGCAGTTTTTAACTGTTTTTTTGACGTAAAATAAATAAATTAGCTGTTGCCCAATCATAATTTTTTTTAAATCGTCCAGTAATTGAATCATATCGTGCTGCTCAGCAATTTCCTTATATAATATACAGTCGTCGGCGAACAGTCGAATTTTTGATGTTATATTTCGCGGTAAATCATTTACAAAGATATGAAACAGCAGTGGGCCTATGACACTGCCCTGAGGGACCCCGGAAGTAATGTTACGCTTTTCCAACAAATGCTGCCAATTCGAACTTTTTCATTTCTATCGCAAAGAAATTCACTTGTCCATGCTTATTACCCGCCTGTCAATTTTAGCATAAATGATTTTCAGTTTCAATATGTCATGCGGAACTACATCAAATGCTTTAGCAAAATCAATAACTATTGCATCCACTCTCCCCCCTACATCAATTACTTCAGACAAGTCTTGAGTAAGGGAAAACACAGAAAAAGAAAAAGCCATTTCTGAAGCCGTGCTGTCCATGAAATAACCATTCTATTAGATCCAAATGGTTTCTAATCGAATTAGATAATATTTTTTCAAACGATTTACAGACTTCTGACACTACTACAGACAGACTGCCTGGGATATAATTTTGCGCTTCACATTTTGGTTCATTTTTGAAAATTGGCGCTATTAAGGCAGATTTCCAATCATCCGGTACAGTTTCGTTGTTGATTGATATATTGAAAAGTCTGACCAAATATGGTATTATGCTGCTATCTTTAAAATATCCGTTGCAATACCATCCGGACCGCAAGACTTACAGTTTGTCATTTTCTTCAAGTGCGAACGTACTTCCGTTTAATCAATTTTGAATACATGATCCACGTTGTTGTGCCCTATGATAATTTGGTTAGCTTTTTGTTTGTGTACAGAACAGAAATAATTATTGAATACATTGGCTTTCTCTTCATTTACATTTTACCATCTTACAGGTGTGTCCTGTTTACCTCGTCAGTGGCGTTTTCAAAGAAACAGTAAAGGCGGAAACGTATCAGAATAAACTGAGAAATTAATTTTATTATATTTTAATTAGTTAATTATTTTTAAAGTAACCTTATTCAATAATAATAATAATAATAATAATAATAATAATAATAATAACAAACATTTGTTCTGGAATTGAATTTATAATTTGTTAATATTTATTTAAAACAGAAAAAGTATAAAACATACATTTCTGGAGCATATGTATCTTGTTATGAAACTAAAACAAGCAAAGTTTACTATTAAATTGACCTCAATATATATTTTACATGGCAAGTTTATTTCACTTTTAAACAATATACGAAGGAATCGTCGTTCTTGAGAATTCAATTTTCTTTCGACGCCAAACAAGCAGGCGCGTACCCTTCTCATTGAATTCGTGGAAACGGCGGTCACCTGCTCTTCTCCTCAGGGTGGCGTTAGTGGGAGAGGGGATTGAGCGTACTTCCCGTCAGTTTACCTGCTTGAAACCACCAGCCGCTATCCGACCCGCTCAAACATGGTTGCCAGTGTATTTCGCTCTGCCTGCTGTGGGTTGCGTTTTATACTGATCATCCGGTAGTACAGAGAAGGTTATGTACTTTTTGCGAAAAAACTGTGATTTTTCAACAAAAAACGCGTATTGTGGGGCCCTGATAAAAAAGGTACTAGCGTCTGTGAACAAAACTAGTGCCTAAACTATGAGTTAATATTGTTTCCAAACACTCTCCTGTCAACCTGATATCATTCGAAGCTTTGCAATTTTCAATAACGTTCTTTAATTTGGGGGGTATTTTATATAAACCCCTGGAACATTATCAAACTTTTCTCAAAACTGGCTTCAAATTTTTCCTTAAATTTCTGGCATGTATAAAGTGAAATACACTTACAAAGATGACATTAGACCGATTTTCACTGTTAACTCGGGATTTTCGAAAATTGAACTTTTTGGCGTCTTCACAATATTAAAGAGAGCGCTTTTTGATCACTTGAAATTTGTTCTCAATAATTAGTTTTTTTCAATTTGTTGCGTCTACAAATTGAAGCAACGCATCTCCAAGCCCCTTAAAGGGGAATAATCCTTCCATTAATTTGAGCGGGAGTAATCCTCCATTACCTTTAAGTCATGTCACGTCACGTCGCAGTCAGTTGTCAAGAGGACCGCAAGGTAGCATCTCCGCGTACGCGCCTCCTGCTACGCGCTCCTGCGTCACTACCCAGCGGCCAGAATTAGGAAGGAATAAGGATAGGGGTAGGGTTTAGGAGACTTCACAGGGGTTGGACTAGCCCTTGTGAAGCAGCCAAACTCGTTTTGTTGGAACAAATTTCACATGAGATTCGACGGGAATTGATCCCGGACCTCAGTGGTGAAAGGCTAGCGATTTCACTATGTGCCACAAGCCATATTTCCATCCATATTATGATCCACTATCAGCAAACCTGTTCAATTTAATATTGGAAACGGTAATTAGAAAATTAGATATACGTTTTAAGCTATCTCAGCTCAGTGTCCATTCTGATGATATGGTTATAGTAGGAAGAACCAAGAAAACTACTGTCGGACTGTTTATTGCACTAGAAAAGGAGGTCGAGAAAAGTGGGACTCGTAAACGAGCAAAAAACAAAGTTCATGTACTTTACCAGAAACCCACGACCCTCTATAAAAGAAATACAAATAAATATCAATTCCAAAAAGTCGAAAACTTAAATTATTTAGGATCGATCTCAAATGAAAGAAATTTAATTCAATCTGAAATCATGATAGAATAACAAAAGGACACAAGACATATTGCCAATAAAACTGCTAAAATCAAAACTACTAACAGCTGATATGAAAATGAGAATATTCAAGACTTAATACGCCCTATTGCTATATATGCAGCGGAAACATGGTCATTAAATGACAGAGACGTAAACCATCTAAGAATATTTGAGAGGCAGATAATACGTAAAATATATGGACCAATACAAGTTAATGCAGATTTATGGAGGATAAGAACTAACCATGAAATAGAAAACTTAATAAAAGGGGAGGATATCATAGATTTATTAAATCTCAAAGAATTAAATGGGTCATATTCAAAGAATCTAGGTAAATAAACTTCCAAAGGAGATAATGAAATGGGTGACAACAGGTACAACAATCAGAGGAAGACCAAGATATGGATGGATGTGTCACGATTGGAACACCAAGATCTGGATGGACGTGTGCCAACATTTAAGAGTGTTAGGCGAAAAAGATTGGAGAGTGACTGTAGAGGATAGGAAAAAAATGGAATGTCTCAATTGAGAAAACCAAGACCCATAAAGGGTTGTAGAGCTAACGGAAGAAGGATTAGTTATTTCCTTAATATCATGTACAGTTTTTAATTAATAGTTTTCGAGCAATTTCGATTGAAATAGGCTATATGGGCAACATTAAAAAATATTAGAAACAAGATTTTTTCAAAAACGGCTCCAAATTGTTTCTTCAAACTTTTTGTAAGAATAGTGCTAACTGTACTGTATGAGGTATCATAAACCCCATTTTGTTGTATTCGATTGATTTTTTTAAAAATTACACAAATTCAATATTTTTTTATCTCTCACATATTTAAAATTGACATTATGTATTTGAGTGTGTTAATACATAAGCTCCAAATATCTCTAATGATAGTTTTTGAAAGAGTCATAAGTTTTTTGGTATATGAGAACTAAAGATGGCGAATTTTTGGAAACGTTCGAACCAAATTTTTTTAAAAACTATGAAAAATTTCTCCCCGAAAATCTCCACAATGAAAGCAAGTTCAATTCTCTCCGATATTTCGAACGTCTGATTTGTACAAGATATGTGGGGCCCCAAAAATAAAAATAAAAATATGCAAAATGTGTTTGTTAATCATACAGAGAAAAAATATCTTTGGCACAAAAACGAAAAGTAATCTGTTGCAGTAATTGAAAATTTCCGTAAATACCATGTAAAGATTTTGATCTGGGCTGTCCGGGTGACTCCACGTCGAAGGCTGGGGTGCCGACGCGTCGGCACGTCGCGACGTTTCGACCGACATATCGCGGTCCTCTTCAGGACTGTACTGCGCCAGGATTTTTTTTTCATTTTCCCCTCGCCATTTTCCCCTGGCGAGGCGGGAATTTATTCAAAATTTGGGAATACAATTAATTGCTCCAATCTTAAGATTTCTGGAGCTTGGTAAGGGCTTTTATCTTAAAAATCATCAGGGAGGCGCAATTCGCAAAACAACGCTCCTACGCGTTGCGCTCCGCTTCGCTTTCTTCGCCTCTTCAACTTTAAATCGCCACTCTTCTCTTCCTGGTCTTTTCTTTGATTTCTCCTTTGCCATAGAGTAAGCGTAGAGTAAAGAGGAATATAGAGGGCTCATGAGGCTTGTTTCGTGCTACCTCCTTTGTATAGTTTCCCGTCCGCCGATAGAAAGCGCCAACGTCGCGAAGTGTGAAGGGAAGAACAGGACTGGCTGTTGGTGGGGGGTATTTGTAGGAAATATCGCGCGGTGCAGAGGGACACGAAAAGGGGGTGTTGTATCCATGCCGACGGGAGGCTCTCGGGTGGGCCGGCCTGGGGCCGGCCGACCCAGCTGGTCCCGCTACCTGCCCCCTCCCTCCAGCCCCCGAGCTTCCCAGGCGACTGCGGGGTCTTTCTGACGAACGAGCATTTGCCTCCAGTCCAGTCGAATGGTAGAAAATAAGAGAAAGTTTTGGTGTAGTTTTGATATTTGGTTCTTATATTTTTGGAGTCGCTGATCACAAATATCAGGTTTGCCAAGAAAAGTTTTGTCTAGAAATACGTTATATACGCAAAAAAAACGTAAATACCACACCTTTTGTCAGTTTTTTCAAAATAACTCAAAAGCCATCCATTTTTCGTAATTAATGGTCCTACACAAAATGAAAGAAGATAAAATTACCTACATTTAATGTCCGTAAGAATTGTTTCTCCGATAAACGATTTAGCCGTGAGAACACGAAATTTGATGATGTAAGCGAAACACATGAAAAACGGGAATTATCCTATTTTATCTCAATATAACTTAAAAACTATAAATTTTTCGTAAGTATTAACCGGATATGGAATGAAGGAGGTTAAAATTGCCTAAAATAAATATAGCGGCGTGAAAATCTGTTTACATTTTAATTGGAAAAAGGAATCTAGGTAATTAATAAAGTGCAAGAGAAAATTAATATTTTGGAAGTCGAACGTGCCTTCAGCCATGCGTAGGTTCTGAAGTCACTAGTTTTTATAGACATACATATTATATATAAATGGCATTCGCGTTTTTTTACCGGATAACTTAAAATATTTTGAAAAATCTTAAATAAAAGTACTTTGTTCATATTTTTGGCCTTGTTTCCGCGCTAAGTTATTGATGACAAACCTGAACACTCGTTATAGCATTCTAACTACTAACATAGAAGAAATTTAGTGTCCAAGTTCAATACGTCATCAATGATGGGTTTTTATCTCATACAACAAACACGAGTCTATCCGTGACAATTATGTTGATTATGTGTCAAAATATCTATCACATCTCCTTAGATGTTTTTATGGTTACTCTGAAGTGCTAAGCGAATTAATATGTCTCAAAAAAGGTGCGTACATAGTGTTAGACAACACAATGATTCACATGACGTGTAAAGAAAATTTTCTTGCTACCACGAATAATGAAAGTCGGTTAATAGCAATGTTGAATACAAAGATTTTATCAGCAGAAATGGCTTGCAAACAAGCGAAGGAAGATGCGGACACTCCGATAATGAACACAGTTTTGTGCTTAGATCCAACTAATTAGACTGATTGAAGTTGGTGAGGATGTAAGAGATCTGTTGGTAATATGGTTAGATTTCTGCCAGCATGCAAAATGGCTCGTTTCTGAAACAGAAGAATGACAAAGTTTCTTCACCTGATTGCTACCATAAGTGAAACCTTTACCGATAACTCTGTTTCTCCCAACCAAATAAGTGATTACGCAATCTCGGTGTAGGCCAAGTACGGAATAATGAACTTTGCTTTACAGAAATTTGGACGGAAATTTGCGGAAACAGAAATTTGCTTTACAGAACATTGGTTATCTCCTAATGAACTTAGCATTTTCCAAATTCCAAACTTTTACCTCGCACGCTTTTATTGCAGAGAGAGAGAGAGAGAATCCCTTAAAGGTCCTACGTATGGGGGTTCCTGTATTTACGTTAGAAATAATATTGATTCTATCTCCTTGGCGGAATTAAATGTGTGTTCCATTGAAAATGTTTTCGAAATTTCTGTTGTACATCTTACTTCACTAAAAGTGATAATACTTTGCATCTACAGACCTCCAACAAAGAGAACTGCTGATTATATTTTGTTCTTAGAACACCTGGAGATAACACTTAACAAAGTCAGCAATCGCTCTTTTGAATTCATTGTTGTATGCGGAGATTTTAATATTGATTTTCTGGTCGAATCTTGCGAGAAAGAAAAGTTTCTCAATTTAATTAATTCCTTCAATTTAGACATTACAATTAATGTACCTACACGGATCACACAACATTCGATGAAGGCAATTGATCAAATTATAATTAACAAAACTACTACTCGATATGAAGTTGAAACAAAAGATTTAGGATACAGTGATCACGATGCACAAATTCTTACCATTATAAGAAATGCGATCACTGACACAATAAATAATACACGTATGACTAGATTGTTTACTAAAAGTAAAATTAAATTATTCATTGATTACTTGATGCAGGAGTCATAGGAAACAATAATACTGTTGATACAAACGACAAATATAATTTTTTTTCAACACTTTCATTTCATTTTTAGACTTGCTTTCCTCTTAAAAAAAGAAAATTAAATATTTCGGAAAACCTTGGATAACAAAGGGTTGGTTAAAAAAAGCCAATTCTTTCTTTCATTTCTAAACGTCATAACGTTCAAGATTTCCTTATCTACTTTAAAAAATACAAAACATTATTACGAAAAGTCATAAAGCAGGCTAAAATCATGAAACACGATCAGGATAAAATTGAGTTTATATCCGGCGATTCTATTTGGTTTTCTTGTTTAATGTTTCGACTTTTCTTGTCGGTACTCCCCGGTGCCCTCTCTATATGAAATTAACGAAGCGTTTAATTCACGGTATTTTGTACTAATAAAGAGTGTCCATAATAATTTATAACTGGTATCTTGTAAATAATGCAAACTTTCGGAACTAAATGCTGAAGATTGAGGATATATAAACACGTTCTTCTAGGTGAGTGTATCTCGTTGCGGTATCCTGTTTTAGAAAAGTTTTTGTTCAAAAGTGTTTGTTTAAAAAAAAAGTGTTTGTTTACCGAACTTGTGTACTACTAGACTGCATTTCTTGTGGCAGTGGTGGTATACTCCATTTCCTGTGACAGTTGTAATGCGCAATTATTGTCGTGAATGGAAGATCCTTTAAACAAAGAATCAAAGAACACGTACAAGCTCATAAACACAAAAGAACACAATCACACTTTGCCAGCCACCTCTTGGAACAAGAACACTCATATAATGCAGACAGTGAAGTCAAAAGTGGAAATTGAAAACAGGTACACTGACAAACTTCCATTAGAAGCCATACATATCATAATTTATTAAACAATCCCCAGCACACTATTTTGAATGAACAAATTCCTTCTCTCTCACCCCTCCGGAAGCTGGCATCCCAGGCACATTAACCCCTCCGCCCGCCTCTTTTCCTCTACCCGGCCGGTCCTTACCTAATGGCCGTTTCTTAGAAAAACCCCCCGTTCTCCCCTCTCCATTGAGAGCTTTCTTTGAAATAGCTTGCAATGCCCTTGACCTTCGATGTGTTGACTGATCCGAGGCTCCTAGCCACGTCAGAATCCATATGTCGATTTGCTCATCTGAATTTATTTATTTTCTACATTGTTTCATTTTCACTTTACTTTAGAATATTGAGTCTTCCAAAAAATTTTTCATGTATTGTTTATTCAAATTATGTTTCTATTTTCACGTTTTATATTCCAATTTTTCTATTTTCTTAAATTCTAATTGTATTGAATGCATAATAATATTCTGTAGTAGATAAACTTTTATTTTTCAATTTAGATATACTGTTATTATTTTAGTAGCACGAAGATGGCCGCAATGGACCGAAAAAGCTTTCTGTCAAAATAAAGAGCTTCGGCAAAACAACGCCTCAATTGTATTTCTAGAATTATAAGCTATAGTCGAATACATGCTTTCTCCTATCTAATAGATGAATCTGCTTAATAAATGCTTGACCAACGCTGAACTCTTCACCACTATATGATAAATAATTTTGTATTTACAAACTTGCAATGAATGAATTAGAGAAGTGCTTATAATAATGATGGCATGATTATAATAAATATGGTCACAGGATCACGTCATTTTGGAATGCAGTTAATTGGTTCAGTGAAGGGGTAGGTTCCGCGTGCTTATGCGTAGGGCAGCACCCTGTCATGTGCTCCCTAGCTGTAAATGCCGTAGAAAGATCTTGCGACAGTAACAGTTTCAATGATTTGAAAATGCCGCCACAGGGTACTGGAGGGGAGAAATCGGTAGTGGGGGCAAATGGGCGACCTGTGCGCACTCTACTCGGACACCACTTTCCGAGGAACTAAAAATTCGACGGTGGCGCCATCTCTGAATGGGACACCATTGCTGGGTACCCTCTCGGCTGCCCGCAGTGAGCCGTCTATGCCTCTTTAGTCTATGCCTTTGCATTTGACACCGTCCATCATCCACTACTTCTTCATAAACTGCGCCCCTACATTCCATTTCACATACTAAACCGTATCACTAGCTATGTTTCCTATCGCTCTTTCTCAGTCAGATATCAACTATTCACCTCTTCATCCCGCCCCATTCTAGCCGGCGTCCCCCAGGGTACCGTTCTTTCACCTTTTCTATTCTCCCTCTTTATAAATGACGCGCCTTCAATTGCTGGAGTAAGCGACTTCATTTATGCTGATGACCTACCATACGCAGTAAAAGACAGCCGGATCAACTTTGCCTTCAAAAGGCTTCAGCGTGCCGCAAATGCATTGTCGAATTGGAGTACGGACAACGGCCTCACGCTGAATGCACAGAAATGCCAGGCCATAATCTTTACACACAAACTCACACACAACATGTACACTATCGCTCCCATCCGCCTAGATGCCCACACTCTTCCGTGGCAAAACACTATAACATATTTAGGAGTAATTTTCGACCGGAGGCTCGCCTGGAAGGCCCATATAAAAGAAGCCCGAAAAAAGATGACGTGGCGCATCAGTTCTCTGTTACCAGTCTTCAGAAGCCGCTCTTTAAAAGAAAAAAATCCACCTTTATCTCTCATGAATAAGAAGCGCAGGGCTATACGCTTGTGAGGTCTGGGCAACTGCGCCCGAAACAACCCGCAAGCTTCTCACTAGAGCGGAAAACTACTTCATCCAAGCAGCCTTCAAACCGCTCCCAGGTGACGTCTATGCTAACGTTCTAATCTCACACAACACTAAAACAATCACATCCACAATACACCCACTTGCCACGGAAAGAATCAACACCATCTTCACAAACACTAACACACATCCCCTCTTTCGCCCATACCTTCAATATTACACTAAACCAACACTACACAAATCAAAAAAACTCTCCTCAGACATCATCTTCCTCAAACCCCCCTGAAAACACCTACACAACAACACACTCTTCAAAGCTCTCCTTTGTCCACACCAGCAGCGCCGCAGGCAAGGCTCCCAGTAGTACACACTTCAAATGCCATTTTTAATTTTAGCTAAATTTCTCTCACTTACAATACTGCTCGTGCTCAAAATTCAGACTTTGCTAAACCAATGCAAAATTAACTACTGACTTTAAAAATAATGTTAAGTCAAATCTTGTTACATCAATCATTTTTCGCATAAATTATCTGTAAAGGCGACATTAGTTATCACCACTTGCTCCTAGTGCACAAATTATTTTATATTTCATGTTCATAATGTTTGTAATTGATTATGTGTTTAAAGTTTATATATATATATATATATATATATATATATATATATATATATATATATATATTCTACATTTCTGATTTGTACTATATTATGCTCATATCTTGTACTTGAAATGGCATTGCATATTTGTACATAGTATCGTACACTCCTTGGATATACGTTTCATTAGTCACACATCCATACTCATTCTCATTTCACTACTTAAATAGTTTGTACATAAGATCCCTGTCTGTAAGTGTTTAGATTAGTTAGGTTAGGCCCGATAGATTAGGTTATTGTACTAGTGTACCTATTGTACTAGGGTACTAATGTATTATTATGTTAATGTAAAATAAAAATGTACTAAAAAATAAAACTAAACAAAACAAGACCGGTTGGCGTGTGCGAAACGGGAATGGACAGAACAAATACAAAACATGGGAGCAGCTAACAAAACAAGGAGAAGCGACAACAAAACAATTAAATGAAAATGAAAAGTGGAAACCAAGAATCATAATAAAAATACCCGCGGGCGCCCAAAAATGAGACAATCATTACAGCGCCCGCAAACTTTAAACTTTAAATAGGACCACCCCTGTTCGAAACAAGACGGAAGAACTCCACCCGGAGCAAACCGTGAAAAAACTGAACAACTCTCACGAAACCTGGAGACGTAATCCCGCGTCCCCGTTGATGTTCTGGGAATGTTTTGCGATTTCTAAAGCTTCCTTTATCCGCCTTGGCCACCACCTATCCTCTCTCTCAAGCACCTCGGTCTTGTCGAAAAGGAAGTCATGGCCGGTTTCCCATGCGTGGAGAGCTACCGCGAAGCGGTGTACCTTCTTAAATTTGAAGTCTCGAATGTGCTCGCGTAGTCTCTTTTCTATGGTTCTTCCTGACTCCCCGATGTTAGTGTGACCGCAGCTGCATGGGATGGAGTATACTCCGGCGGCTTGGAGCGGAGGTAGAAAGTAGTTAGATACAGACCCATGCACGCGCACATAAGTAACTCGTTTGTAGCCCTGGATATGACAATTACATAGTCACGCCCAGGGAGAATTTAGAAGTCGTATAAATTTAGCTAGCTAACCGGCTAGTACAAAAGCTAAGGCAGGTTTAAGGAAGGGTGTGTGTGTTGATGACAAGGCGCCCAGATGTGTTTAAAAAAAATAAAAATAGGAAAAAAATTGCAGTGGCAGAAAGAAAAGAAAATTATTGTATTGGCAGTAGAACGAGGGATTATTATATCGGAGCCCAACGCGGAGCGTGAATGAAAGTGGGGGTTTATTATAATACGTACACAATATTTGCGTCGGCTACAAATATCGTTCAACACTTTTTATTCAAAATATTATAAATAGCTTTAATTTTTAAAAAAGCGAATTAAAACTTTACGTAAACGATATGCCCTCGACGATTAAAAAGAAGGTTCTCTTTGCAAAACAAAGAAAACGGTTTTAAAAGTGTACCATTGACTGATGTTAAGGCAACAAAATTTTTAGGTCTCTCAATTCAGTCAAACCTTAAATGGAACGTCCATTTAAATGAATTGAACACAAAATTAAGTTCATTATGCTACGCGTTCAGAATTCTTGCAAATTCAGTCAGCCTTCATACTGTTTGTTGTGTATATTTCGCGAATGTTCATTCCCGCCTGAGATATGGCATAATATTCTGGGAAATACATCTTATAGCTCCCAGACTTTTAGATTACAAAAACGAATTGTACGAATAATAACCAAATCCCACCCACGTGATTCATGTAAGCCTCTCTTCATTAATCTAGGAATTTTACCAGGGCGTAGCGTGGATTTTTTAATAGGGGAAGCGGCATATTCTGTTTTCAACCTACGTCGTTCACGGGTGATTCGAGGAAATATGTAGATAAAAGTACTTTATTAATGGAATCTTTAATGGAATATTTCGTGATTAAAGTATTTTTATTCTCAGTATTGTTAATAGAAAATAAAATAGTATAGAATAGATTTGAAAAATCTTTCTATCTGTACTTGGAAATGTGTAAGTTACTTTACTCGTCGATAAAGACACCAAGAAATATTTCTCTCAAGGGAATAGAACGAGATGACATTCTGAAGAGATGTTTCATCCGGAATCTAGAATGATGTTTTGGTAAAAACATTATTTATCAAATAAACATAGGTTCTCCCTCATGTGTTGCACTAGAAAAATTTCACCGGCATATTGCCATCATACTGCAGTGAGTCCTGCCAACAGAACAATCTGGAAACGTCAATGCTAATTTTCTCATTAAAGAGTAGGTTCTTTACTATTCTTTATTACAAGGTAGTTTCCCCTCAAGAACGTCTTTATATTTGATAAGAAAGTCCTAGTAACTCTGAAATCCAGTGTAACTCTCAATTTTAATCATCTTAACCAACAAAATATCCCTAAATAATGACGCAGGAGCATGTTGCCCTTTTATATGCATTTCTTTCACGTTTCTAAATTTAACGGAGTCATATTGGAAGAATTCATAAGGAAAAATCAGTGATGATAAGTATTAACTTTTATTTTAAAACAATTACATTTTAAAGTGTAGTTCAAGTCGTCTTGGTTTTCGTGCATACTCATCAATTACATCGTCGAAAACGATGGCCTTGTCATCATCATGTCTAAAGCTGACTCTCGATATTTAGTAAGGACAAGCTGGAAAGTCTTTCATCACTTTGTGAATTTCGAAGATAATTTTGTACTCTCCGGAGAGCAGAAAAAGATCTCTCCGCCGACGCACTTGTAGCAGGTATAGTCAGAATCAGAGCGGTCAGAATACAGGTTTGGGGAAAGACATCTTCTAGTTCATGATGCTTGATATAATCATTTAATTTACTGACACTCATGTGGAACTCACAATCAAAATATATGGCAGTGAGCTCACTTCTCAGTCGCGCAGAGTCAAAATGCCTTCCATAAACGTCCATTAGACAACTGAAAGTTTCATTGGGGAATGTCGACTGATAACTTAAATAGCAATCAGTGTTAAGAAGGCTTCAGTTTCGACGTGTCAGAAAATCTATCGGATACATGACATATTAAGTTGTCTATAACTTCTAAAAACAATCTCTTGTACACGTCCTTCTCATTTGTATTTTCTACTCTGGCTCGCTTGATGCACTGAAATTCACCCCTTTCTCGGTTGCAACCTTCCCAAAAACAATCAAAAGTGTCTCGAAACAGCTTAAGATATTTCCCAAAATCTTCTATCTTTTTCATGCAATACATGATGTCACTGGTCTTGTTTTGTAAAATTTTAAATAAAGAGTCAGAATGAGGAAAAATAGATGAAAATAAATTTAGGAAAAAATTGAACTCAAAGTCTTTCAAAAGATTAAAATGGCCACGAGCAGAGCACACAGTTTCAGCGTCCCAGTCACTTGAATTTTCAATAATCGAAGATAATAATTCCTGCAGATCACTGGTATGAGTTTTTACAGTTTGGACAAGTCTGCTGGTGAAATTCCATCGCGTTGGTGCAGCTGATGGCAATCGCCTTTTCACCACAGTGTCCAAAGCTTCAATTCGCCTAGTAGATTTAGAGAAGAATGCCCTAAGCCTGACAAAGAGGCGAAAAATCAGAAATCTCCTTTTCAATTTCTCTGTGCATAACTTCCGCAACTGCCGCGATAACATCATTCTGGACGTCAGGAGATGTTCCACGAAACACGTTGTTGCTTTCGATAAGAGCCAAGAGTTCAGGATTATAATTACCCAAAAATTTAAGAATTTCAATGTAGTTGCCTCGATTATGAGACTCAACAGTTTCATTATGTCCGCGAAACGCCAATCCCAGTTTTCCTAAAAGACAAACAAC
>CAXIVR010000009.1:108640874-108748374 GCA_964035755.1 Teleogryllus oceanicus
ACTATTGTACACTTAATACATTTTTCTTTCGTAGCACAAAGTCTCAACAGTTTTGTAGGAATGAATACAATTTAACTGGAATGTGCAATAGGTCTTCATGTCCGCTTGCAAATAGTAAATATGCTACTGTTAGAGAAGAAAAGGGTATTATTTATTTATATATGAAGACTGCTGAAAGGTGAGTAATATGGTTAATTGGTTAGTGAACACTTGATTTTGCATTTTATGTAAGAATTGAAATCTATTAATTGTGTGTCATATCTGTTTTACAGATCTCATTTTCCTAAAAAGATGTGGGAAAGAGTAAAATTGTCTCGAAATTTTGAAAAAGCTATTCAGCAAATCAATGAAAATCTTTTGTATTGGCCTGGTTTTGTCATATCCAAATGTAAACAGAGATTTGTCAAAATAACAAAATACTTGATAAGAATGAGAAAACTTACTTTACATAAACCGTGAGTACCAATGACTTACATTTTTATCATACTTCGTTGTTTGAAAGCTTGGAGATATACTTTATTCTCATCAGTTCTTGTATTATTGATGTGTCTTAACGATTTTACTGTACACACTGAGGATGGCCACAGCATGGCTGTCTTCAATTTCATTTAGTGACATTTGCTAGGTTTTACTTTAGTGAGGGGTCACTAGTGCTACGAGTAAGTGGTTTCCCTAGCTTATTCCCAAAACTATTTTTTCAAACAGCACCTCATTGATTTTGTGAATGAAGCTTTAGATCACTACAGTACACGCACACACTCACAGTTTTACAAAAACAAAATAGTATGTTTACAGGTGAAATGTGACTTTTCCCAAAAAGTTATATTCCTAGAATTTTTAGCCAATTATCACAAAATTCTGTTGATGTTCTGAGAGTAAATTCTGAACAGTCATGAGCATGACATAGGCAACTCATCAGTAGAATTCTGCAAAGAATGCTTAATTTTTATAAGCAGAAGTCCTTAATGTTATTAAATACAATGGGGTAAATTCATCACCAAAGTAACTGGAGTGAAGGGGTTATTTTATTTCTGCATCTGGATGGCAGAGGTATTCACAGACATATTTCCACTGAGTTAAAGGTGCAGCAGAAGAGTGGAAGGCTGCACAAACTGTATACATCAAAATGTCTCCATTGGTTTGTTGTTTGATGAGAACCTGCCAAACCATTCTGACAGAGAGCATTGGAATTCGTAGATTTAAAAGCATACAAAAGTCAGCTACTGCCAAAGAAATAATGGCCTAAAAAGTTAATTGATATTAACTGCACACAGTTTTATTTACTTTTGGGTAATATGTTGTGCGGTGTTTGTTTCTCGAATGTGTTCATTTTTCAAATGGAATGAAATTAATCTGATTTTAAAATGTTTAGGGAATTACAGGATTTGTCCAAATGTATTGAGTTTTGTGTAGAAGTTCAGTTGGTAGCCATGCACGTCTTCCAGAAGTCATGACAGAAGCCTTACCTTCTTTTGGACATTTTGGAGAGGTTTGTGTCAGGTTTGCACTCGGTATTTGAGTGATGGAAAATGGAGTAGTAAGCAGATTGTATGTAACATGTTTCTATTTATGGCTTATTCTGGTGTATATCCTGACATGTTGAAATTTGGGGTTCTTACTCCTAGCCCTTTCATAATTTTTAAATTAATGTACTGTAGAAAGAAGGTAGGCAATAGCATTCAAATGGGGCGGGGGGGGGTGACTGTGGCGAATGGCTTATCACTAGAGGGAAGGTGGGGATTGAACCATTTCTGACTTTTCAACGCTCTTCTTCAGGAACCTTTTAATTTTTAGGGCTGAAATTCCTTGCCTTTTAATGATTCTCTATCTCAATTATCTGGTAAGG
Source organism: Teleogryllus oceanicus (assembly GCA_964035755.1). Classification (NCBI taxonomy): domain Eukaryota; kingdom Metazoa; phylum Arthropoda; class Insecta; order Orthoptera; family Gryllidae; genus Teleogryllus; species Teleogryllus oceanicus. Next base: position 108,642,721 of record CAXIVR010000009.1, read on the forward strand.
TTGTAAAAGATTGATGAAATGTTATGAAAATTACCTTCAAGGACAGAAGCTGGTCAATTGACCCACTGTAGATGGGTCCATCTTTTTTTCACAAACACTGTCGTGGGACAGATTCGTAGACGTAATGAAATATCTGTGCTTTGATATAAGAGAAATAAGAGTCCAAAGGAAACAGATAGGTTCTGTCTCCCATCTGAAATGTGGAACAAATTCACAGAAAATTGCTTATCTTGCTACAGGTCAACAGCTTACTTGACAATGGATGAACAGTTTTTCCTCTCCAAGTATAGATGCCCTTTTATACAGTATATGAGTAATAAACCATATAAATATGGAATTAAATATTGGCTTCTCACAGATGTATGTTGTGAATGGGTTTCCATACTTGGATAAAGATGAAGCTAATCCAGCCTATCAATCATTAGGTGAGCATGTTGTATTCTGTCTTGCTGATCAACTTGTGGATAAATGAATAAATATTACAACAGACACTTTCTTTATATCACTGAGGCTCTACAAAGAATTGCGAAGAAGAAACACAAGTTTAGTTTGTACGCTGAATAGAAGAGAGGTGCCACCTTCTGTAAAGAACCCTAGAGAACCATATTACACCTGTTTTCTATAAAGAGGAGAAAGCACTGCTAACATATTATCAAGGCAAAGAGAAGAAAAATGTAGTTGTTTACACTTCATGAAACAGTTACTGTGGGTACCAATGAAAAGAAGGCTCCAAAAACTGTTGGATTCCACAATAATACTAAATTTGGTGTTGATGCTATTCACCAAATGGCCTGAAAATATACTGTATGAGTTGCAACACGATGGCCAGTGCACGTCTTTTAGTACATCCTCGACCTGGCAATGATTGAGTCACACACTTTATTCAAAATCATTACAGGAAACACGCCAACAATTCATTTGTGAAGTCACAGAGCAATTGGCAACTTGATATTGAAAGAGTAGAGGAAATGCTGTCGGAATGCCACCTGCTGCGCAGATGGTTCCAGCATCAAATTTGAAATGTGTTCGTTATCTGATTAGACTTTGCAACAGCACTAAAACACAAGATATCTGCAAAAAATGTAGTAAATACGTCTGTGGAACATGTAAAAGTGTATCAACCGTATGTGCAAGATGTGAATGTGCGGGTTAATTTTTTAAACTTTCATGTTTACACAATTAATCTTTACACAAGTAATAAAATAAAACATAACACTTTTTCAGTTTTACACAAGTAATAAAATAAAACATAACACTTTTTCAATGATAACAATCTAGTTGTAAAATATCATGTTATACACTATCCTACTACAGTAGGATAGTGTAAAAGGAAATAAATGATGATTTTTTGTCAGTATAATGACCACTTTGCCCTGGAAATTTTATGAGAATCTGTTCTTACTACTCTATTTTCATCTATTCTGCTCAAATATCAGGTTATATGTGCATGAAGTCATACTTAGAAAAGTGGCATAGAAAACATGCCTAGAACATATTCTCCCATGTACAATAGCACACCGTTGTAGAACGAGATCTCTACATAGGCCAAAGTAACTGTTCACTGTAAACTTGTGATTGTCAATATTCTCAATTTAATTTAATTAAGATGGTGGGTCTTTTTATTTAACTTGAAATTTATTCCAGTCCTTTGAGTCATTGTTTCCTGGAAACTGCTACAAGAAAGGCATGATAATGTTCATTACCAGTTTATTTTTTCCTTCCTCTCCAGAAGTTTTCTTGATTTTTGCAAATTTCTTATATTTTTAGGAAGAAACTAATACCTCTGCAAAGGAAGATTGAACGTAGAGAGAGAAGAAGAGAGGAGAAAGCACTTGTGGCTGCAAAATTAGATACTGCAATTGAAAAGGAGCTCATGAAGCGACTCAGAGAGGGAGTAGTAAGTATAATTCAACTTCTTTCATTCTTACAACTGAGAGTGGGTTTTAAGTTTGTGGTTTGTTTCAAGCTAATTGTGATTTTTGCAGTAACCCAAAATACAATTTCAATAATTACTACAGACTTCTACTTATTTACATACATACATACATACAATAATATATATATATATATATATATATATATATATATATATATATATATATATATATATATATATATATATAGATAGATAGATAGATAGATATATATATATATACACATATATATATATATATGTGTGTGTGGGACAATGCACTACTTCAGTTTTGCACTTTCAAAATAAAAAATCTCCAGTGATGGACAGAAAATTTGCGGATACTGTTCACGCTCTCCCAAACCTACAATGCCCATGTCCGACCACCTCTGCGTTCTCACCAGAACTGCCCTTTCCCTCCAAGACATCCTTTGGTGTCTCTTATTCAGGGCAGGGCTCCTATCAGCTGCCACTGTTACTACATTCACCTAACCTATCTTAAAGCTTCTATTTACAGGCACTCGTCACTTTCACAACCCCCTCTCTGCCATTCCCAAACTTGGCCATCCCTGCTTCTTCCTCAGACCTCGATGGAAGATTTTAAAAGGGCTTCATGTAGTCTGCAGCTGTTGTCAGCCATAGGCCCTCATCTACATCCACCTTTACCATTTCATAGCACTTGCTTCATAGCCACTTTCTCTGCAAGGACTTGGTAGGGGCCAAAGAACTTCTTCATAATCTTCAACCTTGGATTGATCTATATTTGGCCGATGGCCACAAAGACTCCTTTGATATACTGGAGGGCTGGGTAGTCCTTTTGGCATAGTACCACACATTCTCTTCTGTACCTTCAATATGTTCTTCTTGGCTGCTTTACGCTTAAGTCCCCTCTCTCTATCAAAGAGCTGAACCTGCTCCTGTTCTATGGTGCTCAGAATTTGGAGGTCGTACTTGTACTTCATTGGGATACCTATTAAGGCCTGGAAAGGTCAGATGTTCTTATGCTTCTCTGGTAAGTGCTGTTTAAGCATCACTGCACTTTAGGCAAGTCCACCTGTCCGGGTTGTCTAAGGACAACTTAGTCAGCATGGGGATGATAAATCGGTTCATTCTTTCCACTTGACCATTGCCTTGGGGCACCCCGGATGCTACTTTCATATATTCAACGTGCTCTTCTGCGCAATACTGCTTGAAACTATCAGAAGTGAATGCAGTCCCTCTGTCAATGATGAATCGCTGGGGGTTCCTGAAAGTTTGTTGTAGGAACCCTGGCTTGTCGAGCGCTTCTCGTCATAGTTGATTTGGTTGGGAATATCTGAACAAACATAGAGAAACCATCTATCATTATCAATGAATGCTTGTACAAATTTGAGGTGGTTTTCATGTGGTCAAGGTGGTCAATTTGGAATGTACTCAATGTTACAATCTCTTTGTGAATTGGCCACAAAATCCTTTTCTTCTTGCCTCGTTTCTCTGCCAACGCACAGGGAATGCAGCATTCATTGAACTGCTGTAGCCAGTCCTTCATCATGGGGATGTAATAGTCCTTTTGGAGTGCTTTCATCATCATCACTTCGAAGTGACCGTTCTCATGTATCCTTTGTATCACTTCCGATGCCTGGAGGTTTGGAAGCCATCACACTTTACTGCCAACCTTTCTCATCACCATCCCAACTTCAATGGTGCGACTGTTACTGTATTCACCTAACTCTAAACTAACCTATTTTAAAGCTACTATTTATAGGCAGCCCTCACATTCATATCACTAAAACGTCTTACTGCCATTTTCACGGTCATCACAATCACAATAAATAATTGCCTTTATAAACTGTTTTCATATACACACAATGTCTTTTAATTTGCTTGACTTTTTACAAAGAAAGTCAATTGTATTTTAATGCATGTCCAAGACATTTTGAGTTTTAAGGTAGAAAATTGTGGAATATAAAACAACTACAGAAGTCGATGGAATTCTATCTTCGTTAGATGATGGGGTTGGAATAGGCCTCTGTGAACAGTTGTTAATGTTTTTCTATATGATACTACACTGTTTTAGTGCTATTAGGGTATGTTTAATTGTACATTGTCAAACTAATGTTACAATTTCAAACCCAAATGGAAGTCATCAGATTTTGACAGCAGAACATATCTGATTTTCATGTTTTCCTGAAAGGGAAGTAATGTAGTCTGACCCAACGTCACACATATACAACATGTAAAAGTATCTCAAGTTTAAAAGACACCTCTGAGCTAAATTTGAATATTTTTTTGTAATATACAAATTGTAATATACAAATTATTTGTTTTCAGTATGGAGATATATACAACTTTCCTCAAACTGCTTTCGACAAGGCTTTGGAAGAGGAAGAAGTTGAAGGAGAGGAAGAGGATTTTGAACAGGAAGATGATGTGAGTTATACGTTATATTTTATGTAATGATATTGTATATGCTCATTTCACTAAATACTTATAATTTTCTTGTAGGCAGAGGTACCGGACCAAGAGATAGAAAAGCAAATAATGGAGACCGATGCTTTTATTGCTGATGTGAGTGTTTTCTTTGAAAGTTTGTTTTGTTTCACTGAACAATATAATTAAATAACCAAAATCTCCAATCAACTATCCGCAATATTCTCAGATTATTTAGTTTTTTTTATATTACTGGCTAGGTAGCTCAGGGCATCAACTGACATCACTGCATTGCCTCTGATCGGGAGGTCCTCTGATTCAAATCCTGATGGTGGCAGCTCTAAAGAGCTACCGTGCCTTAATTTCATATCTCCAGCCACATGATCACTTAGGCAATATCATTGGAATAGTTGCCACATTTCTTTAAATTTTAAGTTACAACAGGAACACATCAGTGATGCACAATCATTTGTTTATGCATTCATTTATATATGAGGGAGAATCAAATGAAAACTGAATTAATTTGAATTGAATTTGATTAATTGAATGAATTAATTCCCCCACACACACTATTTTACTGCAGAGTGTGTGTTTCCTTGTACATTATTTTTTTTACACAGTGCCACTTTTTGTACAGATAGTTCTAAATGCACTGTATATGACACACAAGTAATTATTCTGTATTCTTTTGTTTCATCAAAAATTACGAAATGTTTTTTTATTGAAATATTGCTCATGCCATAAATATGCACATTTCCAGCGATTTGCATACATTATTGCATTTGTTTGTAGAAATGCCTCAAATGACTTCCAATGAAATTTCTCCACAACTCAAAATTTTTCTGAAAAAGAGATTCAAATTTCGCATTTACAGTAAAATTTAAACAACATTTTTTTAGAAACAACTTCAAGTTCAAACGAATCAAACTTAATTGTCCAATTATAAATGAGTTTTAACTCTTCTGTAATATTCTTAAAGTAATATTTCAATTCTACCATTAAGAAACTGAAAAATTGAGAATTAAAAAAAAAGTACTTATGGGCAGCGATGCCTAGCAAGATGAGACAAGATTGAAAAGGTAGCTCAAACCAAAACTAGTGGTGCTACAGAATGGCACAGACCTTCTCTTTCTAATTTCCTTTGTGTGGACTGCCTTTACGGTCTTGCTGCATCCTCTTGCCAGCTGCCATCTATTGTCGCCCAAAGTACATTTTTTTGACATTTTCTCAACTTTGCGGTTTCCAAATAGCAGAACTGAAATATTACTTTAAGAATATTAAAGAAGTGTAAAACCTCCTAAATAGAAATTTTCATTAAAAAAATTTGAACCCGTTTGTAAGATAATGGTGATTAAGCATGACTGTAAACATGTGTGTGACTGTAAATTTGTAGCTCTTTTCACAGGAATCTGTTCAGTTTTCGAAAAACTTCACTTGAATTCATTTGAAGCACTTCAAATCACAAATGCCATTATGTAAACAAGTCGATGGAAATGTGCATATTAAGGGCATGAGAGATGTTTCAAAAAAATTATTTTTGTGTAATTTTTTTTAAAACCCAAAAAAGGAATACACCAAAATGAAGTTTACGACATATTAAACAGTGTCATTACCACTGTCCTTTGCAAATGTTTAAAGAAAAAATTTGGAGCCATTTTTGAGAAAATGGTGTACGAGCGTTTCTGAAAATGCAGAATTTTGAGCTCATTTTAAGAGAAAAATGTTAATTTTTCAAGAAACTTTATATGGCATTATTTAAAGCACATGTACTCATAACGTGAAGAAATCACCTCTAATGTAAATATTACTGACGTTGGAGACAGATCAAAAAAATTACATTCTTGCAATTTTTGAAAAAACAAAAGAATAGAGCAATATGGTGTTTGTCATCTATTAGGGTTGGTTTGGCACTAACCATACCAAAAATTTAAAGAAAAAGTTTGCAGCCATTTTTGAAAAAGTCTTGTTTTTGTAATTTTTTAAAATTGCAAATATTGCACACACTATTGCACAAAAACAACTAAAATATTTGAAAAAATCCACATGACCGTAATGAAAGAACTATTTATGGACAACTAATTTCATTTGAAGTAATAATCTCGGTCTTCAATTTTGTAGTTGTAGGAAGATATCAAAAAAAAAAAAAAACTTTTGTAATTTTCGAAAATATAGAGTTAACCATGAAAATCAGATATATGCCACCTTTATAAGTATCTATACTCTATTCTAACAAGAAATATAAAGAAAACATTTGGAGCCGTTTTTGAGAAAGTTTTGAAAATGTCCGGGGGTCTTCATGTACCTTCAAGTACCCCTAAATTTTAAGAAATGTTTTTCAAAATTTCAACGCTTAAACTAGAGCCAAATGAACAGGGGGGTCTTCAATTTAGAAAAAATCCTATGCATGATTTAGGTGTTAGTAGTGTTTACTGATGGTCGGACAGACATTTATTTGTTTGTTTTGGAAAAAAAAACAAACACTTTTTCAAGAGACACCAAAATGTATATTTTTGTATTATATACGTATGTATGTATTATTGAAGTAAAAATTAGAAAAGTAACTAGTTTTAGAATGTCTTTGCTGTTCTGTAGCACAATTTGTTTACTTTCTCACCCTTATCAGGTAAGAAGAGAAAATAGTGCTGTAGTCTGCTGGAAAAAAAAGTTAATTTTTAAGGGAAAACTCCTAGTAACCGAATATTGGGTAAATCTTGTTTCTATGTATAGTAGTAAATTACATTTTGTTCTATGCTTGAGTATTCTTGGAATAATATTTAATATCTAATTCAAATATCACTGTATATTTTCTATAAAAAGAATTAAAAACTAAATCAAGTATATTTTTTTCTAAACAGAAAATGTGACTAAAAGTACAACAATTCACAAAGAAAGATTGCAGAAGAATGGATCTGTTAGATGGCTAACATTTTCTTTTTGAAATTTTAAATGATTGATGAAAATATTACAAGTATAAATACCTAATTTTCTTTTGTTCCAATTACAGGAGAACTCTGAGGATGAGGAGAGAGAATTTGTGGAACGTTCAGATCTATCAGAAGAAGAATCTGATATTGAGGTAAGAGTATTGATGTATGATGCAGTTATTTTAACATTATATTTCATGCTTCATTTCCTTTTCTATGTTCAAGTATAGTTCTCTACAGTTACCACAGATAATAAAGGAATTTGACTAGGAAAATCATTTTAATAATGTCTCAGAGGATGAACTCCCCTAATTTCAGATTAGAGAAACTGCTTTTAAAATTATAATTTTATTAACTCTGCTCTCCAATGTTGAGTGGGGCTTGGCAATTCAAAATTGGTCTTCCTCTTAGATGTCGAGTTCCACTCAACATACCATTTTTATTCTTTTCCGAGTTCCAAATTTGTTAGAATTTCATGATTAAACGATTAGTAGACGTCTATCGTGCCTTTTGTTGTATATTGCATATTGTTCGACAGTTTACTACTCTAGTAATTAGTTAAACTTATGTAAAACACTTAGTTTTATCATATACTCGTTACAATAGTTTAATGGCTACAGCATTACTAGCCGAACAGGACACTCGAATTTGATTTCTGGTTCGCTTTCCTGAAATTTTGTCAAAAATAAAAGACACGACCTAACAGTCTTGACTATGAACAATAGAAAGGTATAGCATGTTATTGTTATATAATTTCAATTTGTGGGAGTTTATTTGACAATTAACTAGCTAAAAGTATTGTGACGTGAACCAAACTGGATTTTTTTGTTTCTTAAACAAAATGGCTCTTCTTGGAAATTCCCAATGTGTTGCTAGCATTATGGTAGTATGGTCAGTGTGATTTAAAGAAAGAGGTGGTGGGGTAAGAGGTCCTGAAAATTTAAGAGCAATAATAAATATTTTGCAGTTCTAGTGTGTTATGAAAATACATTAACGCTTTAATGTAGAAATGAATGTGAGATTCATGAAATGCAAGAACTTGTGATAATTGAATTGTGTGATAATTGAGTTGATGTAATGTGAGAAAAATTGTTTGTATTTATGTCTTGGGTTATGGGTTAACCAACATTTTCCTTAAATCAAGATACACAGACATTGCATAGTGAGAGGAAAAAAATAATTTTGAAGATAATGTATTTATAGCTTTTATCTACAATATATGACATCATTGTAATAATATTACAAGGCACTTTAAAACTACTTCAAATATTTCATCACAAGAGAGACCCCAAAATATGAGAAACCAGTAGCTAATCATAATCAAAGTGAACCTTCCATCACTAACTAGCTATTGACATTTCGTAAACTTGTATAAAACAGATAGTGCACTGGAGGTACATAACACAACAATTATAATACATAACACTTAAAATAGTTTATAGATTGTTCAAATAGTTATTGATTCAAAGTATCCTTGGTATTATAGACAATCATAGATTAATCTGTGATTGTCCATAATACCAAAAATACTTTGAATCGATAGTTATAATACACTGATCTTCACACTTGCCTCTTTCCACTATATTTCAGTGTCAACTCAAAATCACAAAGTGTTGGTCTGCAAACTCTATTATGCACTTTATATTAACTGAATCAAATTCTTCAATACTGCAATATTAATATTAAACTAGTAGTGCTTTAGAATGGCACAGACTTTAATGTAGTAAAGTTTTCTAATTTCCTTGGCGTGGACTGGCTTTACAGTCTTGCCCCATCCTCTTGCCAGCTGCCATCTATCACCACACAAAGTATATTTTTTTAATACTTTCTCAATTTCTCGGTTTCCTATTAATATAAGTGAAATATTTTTTTAAGAATATTCAAGAAGAGTAAAACCTCATCATAAATGACAATTTTACTGAAAAATATGGAGCAGTTTTTAAGAAAATGGCATGTGAGCGTCACTCTAAATGCGAAATTTGAAGCTCTTTTTCACAGAAATGTTTTTGAAGTTTTGAAAAACGTTGTTTAATGTTATTTTAGGTACCTTAACACACAAATGCAATGGTGTTTGCAAATTGCTGGAAATGTGCATATTAATGGCATGAGAGAGATTTCAAAAAAATTACATTTAAAAATTTTTTTGTAAATACAAACAATACTACAAAATTAACTATATGTAATTTTTAACAGTGCAATTAGCACTATCCATTGGAGAAGTTTGAAGAAAAATTTTCGAACCATTTTTAAGCAAATGACGTTTGAACGTTTCTCAAAATGCTGAATTTTGAGCTCATTTTAACAGAAAACTGTTGAGTTTTAGAGAAACTTAATATGACATTACTTAAAGCACATGTACTCATAAATACAATAATGTGAACAAATTGTCACTAATGTAAATACTAAAGACATGAGAAACAAGTCAAAAAAATTACATTTTTGTAATTGTTGCAAAAACAAAAGAATAGAGCAAAATGGCGAGTATGTAATGATGTAATGTACATTTTGCACTATCCCTATCAAAAGTTTAAAGAAAAAATGTCGAGCCATTTATGAGAATATCTTGTTTTTGTTAATTTTTCAAATTGCACGCAATATTGCGCGAAAACTACCAAAATTTTTAATAAAATGTATATGACCTTAATGAAAGAAGTAATTATGGACAACAAATTTCATTTGAAGGAAAAATCTGTATCTTCAATTTTGTCGTTGTAGGACGACACTAAAAAAAAATTAAACTTTTGCAATTATCAAAAATTCAGATTTAACAGTGAAACTCAGATCTATGTCACCTTTATAAGAGTATTTCACTCTATTCTTACAAGAAATAGAAAGAATAAATTTGGAGCCGTTTTTGAGAAAATTTTGAAAATGTTTGAGTGGCTCTGTATCCGATGTGGCTTCATTCACACCCAAATTTTAGAATGTTTTTCAAAATTTCAAAGCTTCAACTAGAGCCAGATGGACAGGGGTTTCTATAATTTGGAGAAGATTTTACGTATGGATTTTGCAGTCAATTGACTTTTTGGTATCAAGGACCCACAAAACCGGGATTCAGGTTACACCACGTGTTAGAGGATTTTTTTTTTTTTTTTTTTTTTTTTAACAACTGGATTTATCCACTTTTTTGTTACAAGGGTCCAGCAATGAATTTTTTCTGCCCAAAATCTGCCATTTTTTCATGCAGCATTACATAACTCTCTCTATTCTTAGTATATTACTCCATATATATGTACGTATACAAGAAAGGAAAAATGATTTAATGGTTCATCTTTCCAACATTGTACAGGAAACCTTAATAAAACCCTTTGTTTTGATGCCATTCTTTTGGAAACCTGAAGAATAGGTCAGTGCTGATAAACATATCAAATAACATTTGTATGTATTTTCTTTCCAACAAAATCTTGTCTGTTCCTGTGAAATACGTCAATTTACTTTTTACTGTTGCTATAATAAATTAAACATTCAATTTTAGTTTTCCTCTTTCTAGATCAATGTAACTATTTTTTCAAGAATTCGTGTATGTCCTCATCGTCAAGGATTAAATTAGCATTTTGGAGGAATTTACAGAATCAATATGAATGAACATTAGACCTAATTAAAATTTTCAGTCACAAAGAAGCATTTTACCATGGCAAAATCACCATGTTTGCCATTTTTGCGGGCAATGCTAAGTTGGCTCTCCAGCATAGAATGGCTATGCTGGAGAGCGGTGTAAAAATTTCATTGTTAGCATTTCTTATATACTTCAAACATTTTAATTTTTAAAAACAGACAGTTAATAAATATTTGTGAATATTCTTGAGTTTCATTTGGAAAGTTTTAAATTACAATTAAGCAGTATGTAAAAGAAGTATAGTATTTTCCTCAATGTTACTTACTTCTTTGGGTCTTCAGGTCTTATCAAAACTATTTTTTGTGACAGAGGGGAAGGATGACCCTTATAACGAAAAACTGGACAAACTAGCTTTGTTTAACCTAGAGAATATGTTAAATTTGGGATTTCTTTCAATATTTGAATATCTTAGCCTTTGCACTTGTACTCTTGATAAGCACTAATTTTCTGGCCACAAATGAAGGATTAAAGTAACGCGAATGTAGGCAAAGACAGACTAATCTTACACATCATGATCTTGATCAAGGATTACTTATGCAGTTTTCCACATTTTCTTTCCCATATTTCAGTTTTTGAAACTTATTGAATTAAATTTGTGAGATCTTTTATGTCACATTAATTTGAAATTGTGTTCTTTCAGGATATTACAAATCAATCTAACATCAGTGAGAATATGCCTAGCACAAGCAGACAGTTTTCAAGAATTCTACGACCTCACATTGAAATTGAATATGAACATGAAATACCTGAACAAGAGAAAGAGTGCGCATCATGACACTAAGATATTACTCTGTAATGCATCAGTCGGCAGTTTGTTGAAATGTAATTATGGAAACTGCATATGATCCTATGGCTTGTTTTATTTGCTACTGTAAAATCTTGCAAAAAAAATCTTGTTTAATAAATGATTAGTAATGTAACAAATGAGTGGCAAAGGTTTTGTATTTTAATATTTAAATAACAATATCCAAACCAGGCTTCTTAAAAATGTACAAAATGTAAGTGACATTGAACATAACCTCAAGATTGATGTTGACTTAGATTTATGTTGATTATACTTAATGAATTTCACAACAAACTATTGTATTAAAATATGAATATGAAATTAACGCAGGAATGCAGATAGAAATGTACTTCTAAACAGCTGTAACGTTTTCACTCAGAATGATTTTAAATGCAGAAATTGATCTTTCTGACAGCTGGTGCCTGTGCTTTAATTGTCTTTCACTCTGTTTTGAGGCAAAGTGCAGTAAAGATTATTTAAGATTTTAATTGAATACAGTTATCAGCTTTAGTCATTTTCTTCCAAGGGCTTTTGAGTTTATTCCCCATGGCGTAATATCTCCAAATAGGCATTTTTTAGGTTTCTCATTGGACAAATTGGCACATACGTTTTAATGGTGAAATAAACATTTTCAGCCATGTTCTCTTGATACCATATAGCCTTGGTTTATTTTATTAATTTCAACTGTCTAAACATTCCAAGTCATAAAAGTGATTATTTTGCTGTTTTGAATGGATCATTGGAAGCTGCTAATATAGCATACAACAGAAGATAGTAATTTGATTTGCAGGTGATAAAAATTAATACTTCTCAGATGAAAAATCGTTGAACCAAATAGTTTTGAAAGGAAAAAAAAAAAATAATTAGCAAGATACAGAGTAGGTAATGAGATAAAGAGCAATCAATAATGGAAGAAACGGGAAGACAGGATTTGTAGGAAATGCAGGAAGGAAATAAGAAACTGGAAATACATATTCAAAAAGTGCAGATAAACAATTAGGAAGGAAAACCATTTTGTGGGAATAGAGAAAAGGTGAGGAAAATTTGAATGAAAATGGAGAGGGACTGAGGTGGCTGTGTAGCCGGTGTAAAGGTAGTAATGCTTACAAATAAAAGTATCCAAAGTTTTTTATGACAATCATTTATTTCAGCAATTGCACAACGTTTCGTAACTCGTTTTGTTACATCATCAGGTGCTAAACTTAGTGAGGGAACGCTATCCCATTGAATTATCTCTACAGCAGAACATTCAAGGAAATATTATGAAATATCTCACTCTCACTCAGTTGATACCACATAAATAGCGTTGTAAGTTGTAAAGGTAATAATGGTCAGGATAGAATTCTAATAGATCCAAAAGATTGATACTTATAGCTTGTAATAATGAAACTGTCTATGGTAGGAACAGGTAGAAGGTTGCCCATACAATTGGGAATTGGTAGGTTTTATGGTGAAAAAAATTAAATGATGTAAAAACAGGCTGAAAGCAGGGTAAAAATGGTAAAAAGAAAAACAATATTGTAAGTAATAAAAATAATTATTTAATGTGAATTAATTTGCCATTACTAGGCCTGGATGTTTGACTTATGATGTACATGAAAAGGTTAAGCTTCTATTTATTACCTAAACTGTCTTAAAATGTGACAAAAAACATGACCTAACAAAATATTTTTTTCGGTATTTTTAATGTATTGTTGATGATATTGTTGAAAATAGTTTCTGAAAATTATTTTTGGTGCCAAAAATTCTGTAGTGTATGATGTCTGTTTGTGACCTGAATGGCAAGCAAATTGTTTTAAGTAGTTAAAATATAACAAAAATATGAATAAAGAATAAAATATCTTGCCAATTAAAATAGCAGTGTTGCTAGTTGGACTTGAGCATTTTCCCCAAGTAGCTCTGCAAAACCACCAATGCACAACACAAAAATACAAAACTTAAAAAAACTAATTTTAATGTTTATGTTTTAATGCATGTATGTATATGGATATGTTCAATAGACATATTGTTTTGTGTATGCAAATAACCTAATATTTTGTTAGGCTCTCCCATATTACAAAAAATATATTTCTATGATCCCGTACATTTCGAAATACTTATATGCTTTTGACAAAAAATTTGCCACTAAAGTTAAGATTCCATGCAATATAAATAAGTTAATTTTGCACATATTAGAAACCCTGTTTAATCATGAGTGTTATTTAAGAGTATGCGACTCCTTGAATAAATTTAAAATCAGTAATAAAACATTTAATATTAACAGTTTTCAAGGTTTACCAAAAAATTGTGTTTTAAAGAATAGGTTTAATTGAAGCCTATTTTTGAATCATTGAATAAAAAGAAAATGTATACAACATTAAAATGATTAAGCTAGCAATTAATACAAAAAAAAAAACAACAACTAGAGTGGATGTATGACTACATTCTTTAATGTATTATAGTTATTTTTTACTTCGTGGTTTAGTCAGGTCAAGACAAATGAGAGAAGTATTTGACAGAAGTAAAGATGAGATCCAAAATATAGATTAGAGATTTTCTTATGTTTAATTTTCAGGAACAAGGTGAAAATATGAAGTGGTGTTGTAATTTAGGTGAAAGATATGTTGCAGTAACTGTGATGAATGTTATGCCATAGCTACTAAATAAGATGGAAGAGACTTTGATTGGATCCTTTTGTAATCCAAAAATTAACTCAATGTGGGACTCTTAGAGTCTACTCACTAAAATCTCCATTTGCTCACCCTTAACCATATAGTCCCACGTTGCGGAGCTCTCTGGTGAGACATTACGTTGCTCGTTGGATTGGGTGTGAGCACGTGCTTTATCTACTCTCAGTCATAGCCTTCTGTTTTAGAATATGCTTTATGAAGGCTCCTATTGTGTTCCAGTTTTTTGGAGATTGTAGCGTAGCCTACTTTAGATTGTATTTACAGGGGTTAATTCCAATCGCAGTTTGATGTAGCATTTCTTTCTAGTTTCCTCCCAGGCTTTGCAGTTATACATGGAACATAGCATCATCTTCTTTTTGGCATATAGAACATATTGGACTTTCAGTGATTTTGAACCTGTATAGGTACTTTTTGTAACAATTTATAAAGTTCTCACCTCCATTATTGCCACCAAACTCGACGAGCATCTGAAAGAAAATGAGCCGCTTTTGCCAGAACAGGTTGGTTGTAAGAAAGGATCTCGAGGATGCAAAGAATTATTAATAATAGATAATATTGTATCCAAGCATGTAAAAAAGAAAGCGCATAATTTAGTACAATTACACTGTGTAAGTATCCTTACAATACAATTTCAAATAAAAGCTAGTGATGATACAACATCACGTACTTTCTGGCATTATTTCCAAATTTGCAATTTTCGAAAATTGATAGAGTTCAACGAAAATGGTAATTCTTTTAAACGTCCCTTCTATCCGTGGAAAAAAATTGTGATTTTTGAGATTTTTTTTTTTTTTGATATATACATCAATTTCATTCTTAATTACTCTAAAATTACGCGGTTTTGCAATAAACTCACATGACCCCATGCAATCTTCGAAAATTTTTTCTCATAGTTACGGGAAGAAATTAAAAAATGTGATGCTGTAACAGCCAAACGGTGTCGTATCTGTAATAGTCGTATAAAACTATATACCTTGTTCACATATTTCCGTCTTCCTTCGAATACCATCAAACAATTATTTGAGGCATTACTCAAAATATCGATTCCGATTTGGAAACTGACTTCAAAAAGAAAATTGAATTAAATGTGTAGATATCACCAATATTCCATGCTCTAACATCTTATTTTAAATACATTTTACTTCTAAGATCATCCGTTATCATTCCTCTACCAGAAAGAGTGAGCCGAGATTACGTACGAGCTCTTTTATCTTGCGACTCGATTTTTGATCTCAAAACGGCGTTTGTCTCCTTGATAGATTTCACCTGATGAATCTGTTTTCCCAAGGAAAATCGCGGAAGCTAAATTTTAAAATTGTTTTCTTTGTTGTTAATTTTAAAACTACTTTCCGACAAATTATGTAATCGGGTACCAGAAAACTCTCATTGTCAGGCCCTGGTAACATAAAAGTGGATAAATCCTCTTGCTAAATATTACATTACTTCTTCTAACTCGTGGTCTAGCGAAAATACAATACATGTGTCCTTGATACCTAAAAATCGATTGACACCAAAACATGTCTGTCCGTTTATGGTCAACGCTGACGCCGAAACCGCTCTGCCAATTTTCCCCAAATTGATCTTCCCGAATCTACCTGGAAGAACTCGATCCTTCGGGAGTTTCAAACGGATATTTTGATTTTTGAGGGTACTTTACATTAACCCTCAAAATCATTTTCGAAATCTTCTCAAACCGTCACCAAATTATTTGATTAAATTTTGTCCTCGTGTTACGTACAGAACGCAAGAGAAATGTGATTTATGGTGTTTGTTGACATTTATTTTTAGAAAATTGCTAACGTGCAATTTTTGGGGGCGTCTTTCTTCAACTATAATATTGATGATATATTTTTTTCCTTACTGAAATCCGTTCTGACAGATCTGAAAATAAGATCATGTTTAATTTTTGAAACATTTGAGTAGTTTTCGTGCAATTTGGGGCGAAGTATAGGTAATTAAATCAATTGTAACTTTTCTCAAAAAGAGCTCCAATTTTTTTGTTTAAAGACGATATGATGGTGGTCTCATTTTCGCCCACCCCGCCGTATTTTCGATGATTGCATGGGGTCATGTAAGTTTATTGCAAAACCGCGTAGTTTTAGAGTAATTTAAGAATGAAATTGATGTATATATCAAAAAAAAAATCTCAAAAATCACAATTTTTTTCCACGGATAGAAGGGACGCTTAAAAGAATTACCATTTTCGTTGAACTCTATCAATGTTCGAAAATTGCAAATTTGGAAATAATGCCAGAAAGTACGTGATGTTGTATCATCGCTAGCTTTTATTTGAAATTGTATTTAAGGATACTTACACAGTGTAATTGTACTAAATTATTTCTAATGAAATTTGATGTTACATATTGCAGGAAAATCTGATTGTATTTAGCGTTTTCCTTTTATATTTATGTCCATATTTTGCAATTTCATTCTACGAATTTTTCCGGACTTAATCGTGGCATACGTATTAGTACTACGCTCAAACTGGGATTAGTACATTGCTGATCGCACATACTAGTTTATAGAGAAGGTTGAGCAATATTTAAATACTTATATTTGAAATATGTATTTTTGTATTTAAAACTCTATTTTTTTAGTTTTTTTTAGCATGTATTTTGAAGATATATTTAAATACATAAAATAGATGTTATTAAAAAAAAAAAGAAATACTTCAAATACTGTAAATACAAATCAAAGAGATGATAACGACAATAGTTTGTTTTTCTTTGATTCTGCTAGTGAACAGCGGCCGGAAAGGTATACTGATAAAAATACCGGTATTTTTTCATACCTTTCTCAAATACCTTTATTGTTTTATACCAGTAAAATACCTCTATGGGACGTCTATACCAGTATGGACGTCAATAAAGGTTATACCGGTATTTTCAATGAAAACAATAGCTTACCATGCATACATCTTGACAAAATAAGTTACTTTAGTTAATAATATCTCACAAAATTTTTATTAATCAAATATACTTTCATAATTGTTATTACTTGTTTAATTTATTATTTTATATATATATATATATATATATATATATATATATATATATATATATATATTATACACACACACACATACACACACACATATATACATACACATACATACATACATACATACTCGGTTGCTAATAATTAAGGAAACGCGAATGATTCCACTAATTCTTATAGAGTAAATATAATCTTCACTTCGTCATTGCACAATGTTCTCGCCCACTGAAAATTACTCACCGCCCTCTTCCTACGCTTGGGCATATCGAATTGCCCTAGTGTAGCACGCACCCCGCCGAAGAACGCGGCGAGATGTCTGCGGAGGACAGGAAACTCATGCTATCAGAACAGCAGTGTGTCAGAGGTGTGACCCTATGTCCAGGTCAGAAGGCTGACTGTACACTTGAGCGCGTGCCCTGGCGGCGCTGGGCATGGAAAGAAAGGAGCGCGAAATGAGGAACAAACATTCAAAGCGTGACATATCCGCCTTTTCGAGAAAAACGGAAAAATGTTATAGCATCAAAATTATGCAGATATTTTATTTGTTCTCAATTGTTAATTATGTAATAAGGAGAGCTAAATATATATTAATATAAGATTTAAATATTCTGTTTGGTTGAATTTTAGAGCGAGTTTCGTTACGGATATGTCTCGTTTTGAATGAATGCGAAGGACATGTCTTGATTTGAATGGAAAATAAATTCTTTTTATTGAAATTATAAAAATATATTGGGAAAATTAACATTCATTTTCTTGCATCTGTTTTGTGCAGCTTTTTGCACAAATCCATTATTGCAAATTTTATTAAAAAATAATTTATTTATTATTAAAATAAGAAGAGCCCAACTTAAAGAATTGTATACAACTCGTTTCGCGAAAAAAAGAGCGCCTTCATTTTTCTTCCACTTATCACGAAACAATTATATTTGACATATTTTTAAAAAAGATGTGAGGCTTCCTTACCTTACGGTTTGAACGATTCATGTTTCGTGATTTTTTCTTTTGTTCTTTTTTCTTTCTTTTCGTTTTCTCGAACGCTCGGTAATGTCACTAATAGACACCTCCATTTGCACAGCTCAGATTTATTCGGTGTAGGATATATGTTCCTCTAACTGAACAGTAAATAGCGATATTGAAGCAAAATGTTTCACATACAGAAAGAACAATTTCATGTCTATTTCGTGGTCAGTAGCTAACTGACTGATTCTCTGTATTATGAAGTTGTAAAAATTTCAGGTAATTGAACCGCTACTGCTTTAAATATTGCAAGTGAGGATGAGAAAAAGTACCTGGAAAAGCTGCTCATTGTTTCTCTCGAGCGGCCGGCGAAAATCCGCAGGCCCAAGGAATCCCAACCCATCGGGGCCCAAAACAGGAAGTCTGAGCCAATGCTTTCTAAAAACTAAAGTTTGGAAATGACTTTCTTTTTATACAACTTTTATAATAATAGAAATCAAGTGAATGTAACTTCCCTCTAAATAAACGGTAAATGATCATTTGCTACTAACATGGTAAATAACAATAAAATCATAAAGAGAGAAGGATTGTGGACATATCACGTGTAGTTGATAAACATTATATAAATCAAAAGATTATTCTATAAAACAAATTCACCACAGTTATGGATGGAGTGGAGGAGAGTCAGATTCGAGAGTGCAAATTTTTGGCTGATCTCACACGGAATTTCACATGTCCGCGTATACAAAAGAACAGTTTGTGCATATCTTCACAACATGAATACAATTGAGCAGGAAGCACTGCGAGGTGTTCCTTGAAGGAACATACTTAAAATATTTATAAACAATATTTGTAGTTTTTCTCCCCATATTTTCCTTGGAAACACCACGTGAAAAAAAAATCACTGAACACACAACTAAGTCCTGACCGTTCATAAGGAATAAGAATTACTTATTGGACTTTTAACTTCTACCTGAGCGATACGATCTAGAAATGTCATGACGCACAATTTCCGCGTGCGGGATAACGTCCTGAGACGACGTGGCCCTTCCTCTCCTCGGCGCGGGGGCCGAGCGGATACAACCGCATTCCACAGGGTATTTGGCGAAGGGAGTTTCCCTTCATGTAGCGGGCCTGCCAGGGCAGCTGTTCTAACGTTGCGGCGGGAGTGTTTTAGAGCGAAAGAGAAAAGTTTTCAACCCTGCGCTTTGCATTTGAGTGAGGAACCCAGTTACCAAAAACTACTCTCGACGTCAAGGTAATGATGGGAGAAACCATAGAAAACTACCGTTCAGGAAACCCGACCACTGGAATTGTTCCCCAGTAAACGGCAGAACTCGACCTAGCTAGAATATGCCTAGTGTCGAAAATCCGCCACCCTGGGGACTCGAACCCTAGGACCTCCCGGTCAGAAACTCTGCCGGGAGGTCCTAGTCTGTCAATAGTTGCTCCTCAGCGAACAAAACTCAATGGATTTCCCCCAAATACCTGTATGATTCTACTGAAATACCGGCATTTTCTTATGAAAATACCGGTATATAACGTCTTATACCGGTATTTTTAAAGGTATTTTGAATAAATGTATAATGGAGATAAAGGTATTTCTACACCGGTGTAAATATCTTTACCGCTATTATTTCGCTATTCAGTTCCTGGAAATAGATGAGAACGGCAAAATATTTACAACAAAAGAAGGCACGAAATGAAGGGAAGAATACACGAAGTAGTTATATGAGAAGGACTTTCAAGTAGAGGAGTGGATAAACATTGATGATTACGGAGGTGAACCAGAGATTTTTTGTGGAGAAAATGCATTAGGCGACAAAACAACTGAAAAATGAGAAGTCCCCGGGTGTAAATATCGAACTACTCAAAGACACAGGGGGAGAAATCATGGCGAAACTTACACAATTATGCAATGTGGTCTGGAGAAGTAAAGAGTGATCAACAGATTGGAAAGGCACTATGTGAGAAGAAATAAAAGAGGTCATCTTATTTCTTCTTATAAGAACGTCAACAACACCAAATCAGAATACCCACAAGGCACTATGTGTATTCCATTACCAAAGAAAGCTGACAGCCGAGAATGTGCAAATAACAAAACAATTGTATCTCGCATGTTAGTAAGATAATCCTCAAAATAATTAACAAAAGATTAGAACCGTATCTCGAAAGAGAATTGACAGTAGAACAGGGTGGGTTTAGAAAAAGAAGATGAACAAGAGATCAAATAGCTAACCTGAAATGGATCATGGAAGAAATTCGAGGAATTTCAAAAAGAAATATTCACAAATCACCAGCAATAATTCATAAACGCCCAACCCTGGAGCGGAGGAAGAGATATAGAAGAGAAAGAGCGGAAGAAAAAGATGTAGGTGACACAATGATATAATTAAGGCTACCAACCACACATGACCAGACATAAGTGTGCTCAAGACAGAAACAAATCGAGAAAACTAATACACAATATCACAAACAAAAGAAAAAGGCAGTTCGAGTCCGAGTGAGCAATGAACAAAAATGCTGGAATCCTATTGCTGTGTATATCCAGAAAGGTTAACGAGGGATGGTGCAATGATCCATAATCCCTCGGAACAGTTTTGGGTTTAAAGTGTATAAACTTGGCAGGAAAATATCAAGATTTAGATTTGAGAAGACAAAAGACGGCGACATCGCGCATAAATATTTTTATTAAATTAAACAAGTGCGTGATAGAAAATGGAAATAGACATTAAGAGCGTTTTCCATTCGTCGCACTAGTGCCCATCCAGTGCGCACTCAGGGCAGCTTTCGTGTTCCATTCCACCTCTAGGGCGCACCAGTGCAAAGAACTGCGTGTTCCATTCGCACATCGACACGGACCCGGGGCGCCCTAAACTGCACTGACGATCGCGTCAGTGCAGTCCAGTGCACCAGGCCATTGGGAGGTTAGGTGCGGAATTTGTCCATGCTGATTTAGATTCGTGGTGAAATTATGAAGGCAATTGAGGATATGCTGTCACGCAGGGATACTTCGAATGATGAAGTATATTATGTTTTGCAAGAAATGTCTTAAAATAATGTTTGTGATTTACACGAAGTTCGGAAAAACAGATTGTGTTCTCCGAAAATTTAACCTTGAATAACTTCATATTAACATATCCAGTGCTATTTAGAAACTAAAGTGTTTTAGGTACGACTCAATTTCGAAACGCTAAAAGTGAAAATAAAAATAGTGACCCTTACAAAATCATTCAAATATATATGCCAAGAAATGTTTCTCGCACGCCCATGCATATACCAGCGGAAATGTTGATGTTAATATTTTTATTGTTTTCAGTAATCAAACAATTCTACAGAAGATAAACAAATTGATAATTCTACTTTCGGTTCAAAATCTTGGGTACTATATCGATCACTGGCAAATCTCGAAAAATGAAATTATTATTCATACCCATTTGAAGTTTTCATAGTTTTTAAATAAAGAAATCACATGTTAATAATTTATGAATTAAGAAGTAAGAATTACCAAAAGAGTGCATAAAAATTATAACGACGATCGTAATTCAAAATTATTATTTTTCGAGTTCCATCAGTGTGACTGACCAAGAACAGCTGTGTATAATTTCACTGCGTAGCGCACAAGCACTGACTCAGTTCCGGAATCCGTTTCATTCGTAGCGCCCTTTACGTGTGTGGGGCAGCACTGTTGCGGAGCGATGACGTTTCTGCCCTGCACTAGGGTGGGTTACAGTGCAACGAATGGAAAACGCTATAACAACCAATTATACATAATTTTCGGAACTAGTAGAAGGTGGAATCATGAAAATCGAGTCAGAGGTTCAGGAGATTTGGACAGAATTGTAATTATATTTTTAGTGATACGAGAACCGTTGTTGCGATTGCAAAGCTTAAGGCAAAAGAGTAATTTTATTAAATATCAAGAAAACGCGTGAAGGCATCAAGATGAGACTTTCGGAAATGATAGGGATAAATTTATGGAAAATTATGGGAACACTCGCAGTTTCGAGAAGTACCGAGGAAGCGCGTCAAAATTAAAATGAATATTGTATAATTGAAATAAACACGGAACAAATGACACATCGCGCTGACGTCACAGTTTACATCACGATGCAAGATGATAGAAATTAATAGAATTTAATGAAATGAGACTAAGGAAGAAATGGAAAATAGTATAATAATTAGTGAAGAAACAAGAAATAGTAGTGGGAAGCGATGACGAAGCATAATAACGCTGACGAGCACGAATTAAAGAAAAGTTTTATAATGTCATTTGTGGCTACGGGCGAGCGATCGGCGGATGTTCGCCAGAAGTAAATAAAAGACCCGGACAACAATGGGCAGAGAAGGAGAGGAGTAGAAGCGCTGGGACTCAGATGTGCAGTGTTGTGGTCGGTCGGAGGCGAAGTTCGCGTAATGATTTTTTTGAAAATAGAATTGCGCAACGAGCACATAACATTTTATTGATATTTCAACCGGACAAAGAAGTGATTTAACACTACTTTCGTGTGTCGCGGACGGTAGCTGGAGATGCAATCGCGATATTATTGGCGTAACTAGTAACGTTCGTTCGTCGCGGGAGTTGACGAAATAAGACTAAATAATTTCCGCTAAGCGATTGGTGGAGTTTCTCGGCAGTGCAACGTGGTGGAAAGGTGTGATTATATAAAAACTGGGAGAATCAGAGATAGCCAACGGACGACGGTGATGTACGGCGCGTGTCGCAGCATCAAGTCGGCGAAAGGGAAGTGACAGGTAAATGTTTATTTGCTTGTTTGATTCGTTGTTTTGAAAAAAGAAAAAAATCCATGAAGAGCATTTGTCGAAGATCAAGTTCTGTAGTAGCATAAGTAATTCAATAATTGATTTCGACAGAATGCACATTCGGTGTGAATGAGTTTTTTTGTATATGTTGTAAATTTATCAGAGTGAATGAGTAGTATTTTTGTTGTGTTGGTGTCATATTTGTTTGCTTATGTTATTGCATTGTTTATCCGTCATGTTTGTGTTGTTCATCCGTCGTTTGTGTGTGTCGCTAGAGGGCAGCAACCCCGTTTGTGTGCGTAATGTTTGGGATTAGCAAAAATAGGAATTACTGAAACAAAAAGTAATAAATGATGATGAACATCTTCAGGTTCGTCAGTAAACCCGCAAAATGTGTTGTGTTTTAAGTAGCTAGATGCCGACCTACGCCCGCGTGCCTAAGAACTTTGTTTCAAGCCCTGTATAGGGTAATCACAGTCTCACGCCCATCAAAGGAAGTAAAAACAAAAAATAGAAAGTTTTGTAAATTTATCTGGGCACAAATAAAAGTTGAAGCCGGGTTAAAAGGAACACGTGAGTTAAAAAACGACGCGCCCAAGTGTATTCGAACGTTTGTAAAATTGGTAGCCCAATTCGAGTATAGGAAGAAGAGTACAAAGGTGATAGTAGTGGTAGTAGAAGAGCGAGATCGTTAGAGTTGGCGCTACCAGGTGGGCCATTAAAGGAGTGTCATAATATTAAAATGTTAGTAGATAAGTAGTAGGATTCGCGATCCAATGGCTTGCGATCTATGTTCTATAGCTGAACCGCTCGCAAAAAAACCATCATGGCGGACGTACCTTTGGTAAAGTCTCCGAGGCTGCCCCCACCCTGCGGCATCTGAGATTTCCCCTCTCGGCGATAAGGGAAGCGCGTATGCGACAAGGAGAGGCGACTGCGAGACGCAGCGATCGCGCTGACCGCCACTCGTCATCGCTGCCCCCGTCCTCAGAAGAAGAACTCGTACTCCAAGGAGTGTCCAAAGAAATTACTGATTCATAGATGTGTTGGTCCATCACATTATCTGAATTATAATGTCGCCCCTATTCCCTACACATGCTCGCAGGATTTCTTCCATTGTGCAGCACCATATTGTGCAAACGCTTCTCTGAAAACGTTTCCTTTTCTTTTAAGGAGGCACCAATAGTTTCTGCTGCCTCGCGCCCTTTTATAAATCCCCAAACAAGTTCTATTGGATTTAGATCTGGATGGTACGGTGGAAGACGGAGAGGAATGTGGCCATGTTCAATGATAATTTGATCAACGACCTATCGTTTTTCAGTGGATATACTTTGAGTTATTTGTAATAATTGGGTTTTTGTGGATAACAGCAGCTTCTGTGTAAAGCACACTGTCACTGCTCACTAGCCACGGTCAAACAGGGACTGGAGACCGAAACTTTCTTCAAGACACTGCTTATTTTCTGTTGGTCGTTTGGACAACCCCTACTGTAGAAACACGAAAGCTGCCTTTCGTCTGATCCTTCTCACTCATCAGTTTGTTATCACCAAACTCGCAGTGTTGAATTACCGCGCGACCCACAAGAGAAAGACAGAGGGAGAGCAATGTTGTGACAAAGAGCGCAGGCAGGCGGGGATATATTAGAAACTTTGGAGGGAGAGGCCACGTTCGGACATGCGCATTGGAAGGTTTTTTGAGAGTGGTAGAGCAATAGTACTATTTCTCTGCGCGTCCAGACGCCGCGAAGAATTGGGACCTGCAGATGAAAGGAGAGATCATTCACAGCCGCTACTTGGCCGGAACTGGAGCCGACAAATAGACATCTTCGCACTGAACAGTATGTTTAATACCCGCAGTCTTGCATGCGTGCATTCTGTCGTCATTAGGGAAGAACTCGCCAAATTATCGTCGCGTCCTCTCCCAGATTCGGATAGCAAGAAAAGCGAAGGTTTGTTGTTCAAGTAATTCAAATGCAACCACCAATGTTCAAAACTAAAACTTGGTTTATAAGTTCGAGCGTAAGATAATTTGTTTTGACAGTGGTCGTGATAGTTAATTTATAATTACTATTTAGACAAAATGGCAGAAGATAGTAAAAAGAATAACAGCGAAACTAAGCCTGAAAACTAGCGTTCAGAGTCATCTCAAGGAGTCACAACTTCCTCAAATGAGTGCAGGAAGGTGGGCGAGAGGCCTTACACCTAGAGAGTTTGTGTTGACCGCCTCTCCGCGTACGGGAGGACATATGTAGGAAATGCCAGAAAAATAGGAACATCACTTGGGTCGAAGATAGTCTACTGGATGAGCATGTTACAATCAGTGTTCCCTTCATTCGAGCACATGAACAGACAGTGGTATGTGGTGACAATTTTTCACATTTTGAATTTGATAAAATTGTTATTATCGATTCTGTTCATTCACAAACAACTTATCTACCTTAAAACATCCATAATAAACATCAGGTTTCATAAATGTTTCAAGTAAGTAAGAAACTAACTAACTAACTAAATAAATAAACAAACAAACAAACAAAACATGAATGTTGCATCCCTATTCTTGACTCAATTAGTTCAATTCCCTTTTTGAAATCAGTTTCCAAATTGGAATCGATATTTTGAGTAATGCCTCAAATACTTTTTTGATGGGATTTCAAGAAAGACATTTAGCCTTAAGGCTAAATGTACTGAAAAATACGTATAGGAAAAATCAATAGATCGCAGCACTATCACAGGGAATTTACTAGACCGATAACGTTTGAAGAAATCGTCGGATTTTCGATCTGTAAACGGCATTGGACTCCTTTTTAAAATAGAATTTACGCTACGATGCCGTTTTTTCAAAAAAGATTTGACGACGTGCTTTATGAATCCAACGCCGTGTCAATTATGCAAATCAGATGAATAGGAGCGGCGTAAAGTGAAATTTGAAAAACACCTTCTCCCCCCCTTCCCGCTCCACGCCGGTGCGTCACCCCACATTGCGGGCCCTCCCACCGCGCAGCCGAACGGCCGAACCCAGCGGCCTGCGGCGCGAAAGGAGACCGAACTTTTAGGCAGGAAAGCCAGGCAGTCGTTTTATGCTTTCGTCCCTTTCAATCTCAATATATTTTTCTCCACATATCAAACTAGTGATGCAGTAACAGCCAAACGGTCTCGTATCATCTGTAATATTCGTATTTTGTAGGTATATATCTCGTTCACATATTTCCGACTTCCTTCGAATACCATCAAAAAATTATTTGAGGCATTACTCAAAATATCGATTCCGATTTGGAAACTGATTTCAAAAAGAAAATTGAACTAATTGTGTAGATATCAGCAATATTCTGTATCCTAACATCTTATTTTACATACATTTTACTTCCAAATCTTCCGTTATCATTCCACTACCAGAAAGAATGAGCCGAGATTACGCACGAGCTCTTTTATCCTGCGACTCGATTTTTCATCTCAAAACGGCGTTTATCTCCTTGATAGATATCACCTATTGAATCCGTTTTTCCCAAGTAAAATCGCCGAAGCTAATTTTAAAACTGTTTTCGAACTTTCGGACAAATTTGAAAAAGTGGTAAAATAGCACGCAGGCGAGATGACTCCAGAATCCAACGCCATATCATACATTGAAAATACTCCATTGAAAATATTTTCGAAATTTCTGTTGTACATCTTACTTCACTAAAAGTGATAATACTTTGCATTTACAGACCTCCAACAAAGAGAACTGCTGATTATATTTTGTTCTTAGAACACCTGGAGATAACACTTAACAAAGTCAGAAATCGCTCTTTTGAATCCATTGTTGTATGCGGAGATTTTAACATTGATTTTCTGGTCGAATCTTGCGAGAAAGAAAAGTTTCTCAATTTAATTAATTCCTTCAATTTAGACATTACAATTAATGTACCTACACGGATCACACAACATTCGATGAAGGCAATTGATCAAATTATAATTAACAAAACTACTACTCGATATGAAGTTGAAACAAAAGATTTAGGATACAGTGACCACGATGCACAAATTCTTACCATTATAAGAAATGCGATCACTGACACAATAAATAATACACGTATGACTAGATTGTTAACTAAAAGTAAAATTAAATTATTCATTGATTACTTGATGCAGGAGTCATGGGAAACAGTTTATAATACTGCTGATACAAACGACAAATATAATTCTTTTTTCAACTCTTTCATTTCATTTTAACACTTGCTTTCCTCTTCAAAAACGAAAATTAAATATTTCACGGAAAAGCAATTCTTGGATAACACAAGGGATTAGGACATCTTGTAAAACAAGCGAATTCTTTCTTTATTTCTAAACGTCATGACGTATCTCAAGATTTCCTTATCTACTTTAAAAAATACAAAACATTGTTACGAAAAGTCATAAGGCAGGCTAAAATCATGAAAAACGATCAGGATATTTTGAACTCAAATAATAAAACAATAGCAATGTGGAATATAATAAAAAATACTACCAAATCAACTAGAAAACCCGTAGAGAATGTTGTTTTAAAATATAACGATATAAATGTGAACGATCCGGCAACAGTGGCTAGTCTCTTTAACCAATACTTTTCGAGAATTGCTGCCGATCTCACTAAAGGTCTTCAGGCACAAAATGCAAAAACAGACAGTTCACTCAAAATTTTAGACACAATGTTCGTTTCCGAAACTTCTTCCTATGAAATTCTCAAAATAATCGGTAAACTAAAAATAAATATTCGTCCGGTTTAGATGAATTCCGGGATTCTTTGTTAAAGACTTGTGCGTATGCCATTATACACCCGTTCACTCACATATTTAATGCATCTTTATGCACTGGAACGTTTCCAGATATTTTCAAAACAGCTAAAATTAAGCCGCTTTTCAAAAAAGGCAACAAAAATGAAATTCAAAATTATCGGCCCATTTCTCTTCTATCAGTTTTTTCAAAAATATTAGAGAGGTTTTTTTTACCTACGAATGGAAACGTTTCTCACTAAACACGACGCGCTTTCAGATTGCCAACATGGATTTAGAAAATCAAAATTAACGGAAACAGCTATATTTTCTTTTCTTAAAGATGTCACCTCATCATTGGATCAAAACGAAGCACCTATTGGATTATTTTTAGATCTCTCAAAAGCATTTTACGTCATTGATCATGACATTTTACTTTCAAAATTACCTTCATATGGAATCCGTGGTATTGCTCTAGATTGGTTATGTTCGTTCCTTAAACAACGATCTCAGAGAGTGGAAATACCTTACTGGAATGATGGAACATTACGTACGCACCTTTCCGACTCTTTGCCCATTGCAAGTGGACTTCCTGAAGGACCGATTTTAGGCCCTATTCTGTTCCTACTTTACATAAACGATATGCCTTCGAGGATTCGAAACGGAAGAACGGTTCTCTTTGCAGATGGTACGAACTTCCTTTGCAATAAAGAAACCGTAAATAGTACAATATCAGATGTTTCAAATTGGTTTCGAAATAACAAATTAATAGTAAACGTAAAGAAAACGGTTTTAATGCAGTTTTCCATTTCAAATAAACAATTCTGTGCCCCATTGAAAATGAACAGTGTACCATTGACTGATGTTAAGACAACAACATTTTTAGGTCTCTCAATTCAGTCAAACCTTAAATGGAACGTCCATTTAAATGAATTGAACACAAAATTAAGTTAATTATGCTACGCGTTCAGAATTCTTGCAAATTCAGTCAGCCTTCATACTGCTCGTTGTGTATACTTCGCGAATGTTCATTCCCGCCTGAGATATGACATAATATTCTGGGGAAATACATCTTATTGCTCCCAGACGTTTAGATTACAAAAACGAATTGTACGAATAAAAACCAAATCCCACCCACGTGATTCATGTAAGCCTCTCTTCACTAATATAGGAATTTTACCATTACCTTGTCTGTTTATTTATGAATCAGTGTTTTTTGTCAAAAATGACTTGCTTAAGGGCGGGAATATATTTTCAGAAAATGCCGATGTCTATTACTATAACACTCGACGTAGAAATCATATTCATCAGATGAAAGTATCAAAAGCTCATTACAAAAAATTCACATACAATACATGTACATTATTTTACAACACTTTGCCAAATGACATTAAACGATTAAATTCGATAGAAAAGTTTAAATCCAAGTGAAATCGTTTCTGCTGCATAACTGTTTCTATACAATTAGAGACTATACTGAGCATCACAAGAAAAGTAATATTAATTTTAACAATGATACGTAATGCATTATTTACCATTTGAACTGTATAAATGTGTATAAACAACCTGTAACAAGTATTGTATTGCAGCCTCCGGGTCAATGACCCCCATCTCGATCAGGTTTTTCGTCCAGTTTCACTGATCCATTGAGCAAATGCTGAGATGGCCCCTTGTTTTGCTTCTGGACATAAATGTAACTTCATTTTCTGTGCACGTCTTCTAAAATTCAGTGGGAAATACAATTATTCAAATTATCGTTTCCATGTTGTCGCGCCAGGAAGTATTATTCTGAAGGACAACATGGATAAGAGCCAAAATTTATTGCCTTTTTATCCTTGAAAATAGATTTTATTACATGGGAGTTTTTTTCTTTTTTTCTCCCTTTCAAAATTTAAGTAGTATATGACTTTGGATCACAGAATTTTGAAAATGTGCACACAATTCACTTTTCCCCATAGCACGTCTTACGCAGTTTTTAACTGTTTTTTGATATAAATAAAAAATAAATAAATAAAACCGGGACTGGAGCCGACAAATAGACATCATCACACTGAACAGTATCTTTGATACCCGCAGTCCTTCATGTGTTCATTCTGCCATTATTAGGGATTCGGATAGCAAGAAAAGCGAAGGCTTGATGCTCAAATAATGCAAATGCAAACATCAATGTTCAAAATTAAAACAATTCTCAAAAACCTGGTTTAGTAATCTCGAACAAGTTCGTGGAAGATAATTTGTTTTGACAGTGGCCGTGATTGTTAATTTATAATTACGATTTAGGCAAAATGGCAGAAGATATGAAAAAGAATAACAGCGAAACTAAGCCTGAAAACTAGCGCTCATGGTCATCTCAAGGAGTCACAACTTCCTCAAATGGGTACAGGAAGGTGGGCGAGAGGCCTTACACCTAGAGTGCTTGCGTTGGCCGCCTCTCCGGGTACGGGAGGACGTATGTAGGAAATGCCAGAAAAATGGGATCTCTTGGGCCAAAATAGTCTACTGGATGAGGATGTTACAATCAGCGATCCCTTTATTCGAACACATGAACTGACAGTGGTATAATTCAATATTATTTCATATTTTAAGTTTTATAAAATCGTGATTATCGATTCTTTTCATTCAACTCATCAAGTCAACAAGCTCATCAAGTTTAAACATCGGGTTTCATAATTTTTTTACGAAATATGTTCATGTGTCTATACAAAAATCTCTGTTTTGAAAATATCAACATCAATGTTGCATCCCTATTCTCGACACCCAGATGAGGATCGCCGATTTAATACTTTTGCATTCTGATTCACATTCCTTAATAGGTTTATCAGTGAGACTGGTAAACCACGTTTTACTAGTAGTATGTTCAATGTTATAAATATAATTTCTACCCGATTAAATGTTACTGAAAAGCGTGTACGATGTTCAGAAAAATAGTATCTCAATGTAGAAATGTAAAAGTTGACGAATTAATAACGATATAACAAAACATAATTTATTCGCCTCATAAACCTGTTCCTCGTCTAATGTGGTGTTTCTAAGGGTTGAAGTTATATTGCTTTCATGACAATTTAATGCATTAAAAAATACATAAATGTGTCACAATACAATGATTTATACTACATCCTTTTAATTTATCATTTACCTAGTTTGTACCAAAATGACGCACCAGGAATTACTTATTCCCAATTTACAATTAATTACTCGGATGTTTGAAGAGCAAAAACAATATTTTTTGCATAATTAATTAGCAATTAAATCGCTCTACAAGATAGCATATTTGGTTTTGTGGTAACTAATTGTGGTAGATCCAGCGGAATCTTCCTAGCTCACCATTCATTACGCAAAAGTTTGAAGAACAAAAAAAAATTCATTTTTGCGAATTAATTGGAATTAAATAGTTCTAAATGGTGGTATATGTGGTTTAATGGTAACCGATTTTGGTAGTGCCAGCGGAAGAGAGGTCCCGCAGGGGTCGGGTGACGCACCGGTGTGGAGCGGGAAGGGGGGTGGGGAAGGTGTTTGTCAAATTTCACTTTACGCCGCTCCTATTCATGCGAATTGTATGATTGACACGGCGTTGGATTCAGGAAGCACGTCGTGATCGCGCTATAAGTCCACATTTTTTAATTTCTTCCCGAAACTATGAGAAATTAAAAAAAAATTGGAAATCTTTTTTGAAAAAAACCGGCTTAGTAGCGTAAATTCTATTTTAAAAAGGAGCCCAATGCCGTTTACAGATCGAATATCGGACCATTTCTTCAGACGTTATCGATCTAGTAAATTTTGCTTATTTTGGTGCTGCCACGTGGTGGCGACAAATTGAACTTGTGTCGGTACATTTAGCTCAGAGAGTATACTAAGAGACGGCACTCAATGTTAATCCCAACGCTTTTATTCAAATTTCTAATTTTCATGAAGGGGGAAGCAGCCATCTTAGCCCCCGATTGAGCCAATAGCGTCGAAGGGCGTTCTACCAATGGAGGTGGCGCGTAATGACGACCGGGACATTTAAATTGAAGTTGTTTTCAAAATTGCGTCAAATGAATACATTATTTTTATGTAAAATACGCTAGGCAATTAAGAAGACTAAAATATTAGGATTTGGAATCCTAAGTTACTGAATGGAATTATTGTCCAGGGAGTGCAAAATAAAAAGTTATTTTATAAACACAATATTTATTTCTAAATTATGTAAATAGTCATACACAATATAAACAATAATACAATTTTTTACAAAATAAATGTGAGCAAGTAATCAGACATAAAGATTATTTTACTTTGCCATTGACTAAATATTCAAACCATGAATTTAGACAATTGTCCAAATATAACTAGTGACCATTACTTCTTTAATATTGCATCATTATTAAAATGACATTCCAGCTATCAACACCTGTCAAATTTCAGCCTATTATCAAAATTGCTACTAAGGTACAATACAAATGAATATTATTAGCCACCCGATGGCTAAAAAAAAAAAAAAAAAAAAAAACGCAAAAGGCGCCAGCTCGTGGTTACGCAACATTTTGTTTGCGATTATCGGAGGCATAATATTCGGTATCGTTACAATATCCATTAATGTGCATATTACTGACATGAGATATTGAAAGGAAAAAAAACGTAACAAAAAAACATTTGTGCAATTTTTGGGGAAAAAAAGAATACTCAAAAATGAACATTACATTATATTATATTAAACAGTACCATTACCACTATTCGTTGAAATAGTTTAAAGAAAGAAATTGAAGCCACCTTTGGGACAATGGTGTTTGAGCTATTCTGAAAATGAGTAATTTTGAGCTCATTTGAACAAAAAAGTGTTGAGTTTTCGATAAAATTTACTTGACATTATTTAAAGCGCATGTACTCATAAATATAATACTGAGCAGAAAAAAATTGGAGCCGTTTTCGAGAAAATCTTCTTTTTGTCATTTTTTTTAATTCCAAATAGTTCACCCACAATTGCACCAAAACTATAATATTTACAAAACAATCTTCACACCTTAAATGAAGAACTATTTATGCACATCAAATTTAATTCGAAGGAAAAGTCTCTATCTTCAATATTGTAATTGTAAGAAGTTGACGATAAAAACGCACACTTTTACAATTTCTGAAAATTCAGAGTTAATCTTGAAAATCGGACCTTTGCCACCTTTATAAGTATTTTACTCTGTTCTTACAAGAAATTAAAACAAAAAATTTGGAGCCATTTTTTGAGAAAATTCTGAATCATTTCTTACGGCTTCATATAAAGTTCCCCCAAAAACTAAGGAAGGTTTTTAAAAATTTCAAACCTTCTACTAGATACATATTGACAGGGTTTCTTCAATTTGAAAAAATTCTACGCATGGTTTAGGCGCTATGTTTGTTCACATACACAGACGTTTTGCTTCCAATTGGTTTTCGGCATCAAGATCCCACAAACCGAGATTCTGACTACACCACGTGTTACAGGATTTTTTCTCTTCATTTAGCAACCGAGAACTCAGGAGAAATGTTGTCCACTACATGCAGAGCAGTGATTTAGCCTTAATATGCGGAAGGAGCCCTACTCCCTTAAGCCTTTATCAAAAGCGCAAATCCTACAGGACTGTTGTCTTCGTGATCGAAAGAAATTATGTACAGAAATGCAATGTAATGTAATATAATGCATTTGCAGCCTTCCCCAAATTAGAAAACCACGAGCCGCGAATGCTCGTGAACATATCGATTGGACCCTAGATGACTGGAAAACCGTGGGTGAGTCCCGAGTTGGTTGAGTAGGATGAGTTGGTAAGAGGATCAATTGGGTTCAAGGGTGGCGCAGACCCCACGAAGTCATAGACCCAAATTGTCAACAACGCACCGTGCAAGTTGGCGATGGCTCCATAATGGTGTGAGCTGTTCTTACACGGAATGGACTGTGTCTTCTGGTCCAACTAAACCGGTAATCGACTGGAAATGGCAATGTTCAGCTACATGGGGACCATTTGCAGACATTCATGGACTTCATGTTCCCAAACAACGATAGATTTTTTATGGATGGCAATGCGTCGTCACCGGGACACAACTATTCGCTATTGGTTTGAAGATAATTTTGGACAATTCGAGCGAATGATTTGGTCACCCAGATCGTCCGAGCATTAATGGAACGTAATCGAGAGGTCAGTTCGTCCACAACATCCTGAATCGGCAACACTTACCAATTACGGGCGACTGTACTGGCATAATTCAATATTTCGGCAGAGGACGTCCAACGACTTGTTGAATCCATGTCACGTCGAGGTATTGCACTTCGCCCGGTAAAAGGAGGTCCGACACGATATTAGGAGATATCCCACGACTTTTGTCACCAGTGTCGATAGCATTAAAAAAGAAAACTCGAGCTTCAACATTGAAAATGTGGGGGGCAGATTATAGAAAAAAAAAAAAAAGAACTTTTAAAGTTTCGAAAGCTCAGACGTTTTAAACAAATCCGGACATATGTTATGTTTTTGAAGTTAAGAAATAATGCATTCAGAAAGTACCCCGTAATAAACATACTATTTAAAATAAGTCTTATTTATATAAAACAATTTTTACAGAGTTCTGCAACATGAGCAGAGAATTATGATTACAAAAAGATTGAGATGGGTGTAATTCTTCATTTTTGAAGAGTGACTTGCTCATTGTTGAGATCTTTTTTATTACCACAGAAACACAATTGTTTTAAAATTATACGTACAATTTTAAATTTCAAGTGCATTATGACTACAAATGAATATGATGAAGATGAAACCATAAAAAAACCAAAATACTTTTGCCCAGAACCAGAAACTTTAATATTTTGCAGTCCACCTGTTGACCATTCTTTTAAAAAGCTCACCGATTTAGCAAGTTACACTGGTATGAGAAAGCAATGCATATACTATTCATTTGCTTCTGAACATTTGAATACTCTTAATAGTATATCATGCGAAGATTCTTACTACAAATTAAGTTATTTTTCACTTACATTAGTTTGGGCTGACTAGATCATTTACTTCAAAAAAGAAAATGAGGTCAAACAAGACTAAAAAAGAGAAAAATAACTTTAATGAATGAATCTATGAAATAAATGCAACTTAAATACTTTCAAAACATGCACACATACCATTTCATTTAATACTCCTGCATGTGCAACTGCAATACTTTTATGTGTTATTAGGTTCTAGTAAGAAGCCAAGGGTCTGTCGACTTGGTCGCCTTCCAGACAGAAGTTCAAACAACCGTTTTATATCCAGATCTCTTTGGTTAAATAATAACAGATTAAAAAATTTAACTGATCTGTACCCATTTGTTGAGAAGTTCTTTGATCAACCTGAAGCATTAGGATGGCTAGATTTATCCTTTAATGAATTTTGTGATGTATCTTCGGTATGTACAACATTTTCTTTTCTCTTTAAAAGTATTGCTCCAGTTTATGACAAGGAATTAATATCTACAAAACAATATGTGCTCTAGAATGAATTTAATGCATCATTATTGACTTTTGAGAGGTTTGGTCTATTAATATTATACAATTTTGGGTTTACAGGAAATTTTGAAATTTCCAAACTTGAGGATCTTGTATTTGCATGGTAATAAAATAAAGGCTTTAACACCATTGGCTACACTGCGAGACGTCCCAACATTACGGTACCTTACATTACGTGGTAAGAATGCAAATTAATTTTGCTGTTGGTAAATTGTGAAAAATAACAATTATTTGAAAATTCACTATTTTTGTTTCTTATTGCAAGGTCTGAATAAAATTAGAATGAGGTGGGTGTTTTGTGGTGATGTGACGATGCCAACACCATAACCCAGGGAACAGCGAAACAGAAGCTTCAGCATTTGCACATTGTCGTTTCCTAAAATTAGGGAACATATGTTACAAACAAATGTAACAAATGTTAGAACAAACTTACAAACTTGTTACTGGTTTCTCAACATTCCTTTCTTCTGTTTGCCTCGTTAGTGTTGAGAACATGTGGTAGAGCATGCAGTATGCAGCAATACCACTCCCCCTCCACATTCAAATGTCAACTACATTCTAATTTTATTCGCACTATACATATCATTATTTCTTAAAAGCATGAATTTTGTTGTGAATAATCTTTTAGCTAATGTTGTTGCTTGAAAAATGGTTTAATAAACTGAATTTTTACATAGGTAATCCTGTGGAAAAAATTTTAGCATATCGTTTGCTTGTTATTGCATTATTACCTCAGTTGATTTCCCTTGATTATGCTCTAATAACTGATTATGAGCGAGGCACACGTATTCCTGAATGTGCTGGTAAAAAGATAATAGACCAATACAGACCTCAAGCAAAGCATAAAAAGAGTTTTTAACTACAAGAAGAGCTGTTTACTCAAATGGTGTAATGTAACATTACATAATGTAAGGTAAGATACTTAATGAGTTTTAACATTTTTATTTAATCAATTTATGTAAACAAAAGAAATTACAAAATTAAATTCAAATGCTAACCAGCTAATAATATTTTCTCTTTAATCCAATCACATTTTAGGTCTTCTTTTGCGACATCCAAACATATATCCTTTCCTAGAATACACCTGCAAATATACAAATCATACTATTCAATACAGAAATACAAGAAATTACAGTTTGTAATAAAAACTAATACAAGGACTTTGAAGAACTTACTTGGCCTCAATGTCCACTTCATCAATATTTTCAGCAATTCCAATACCAGCACGCCATTTTTCTACTCCATTCCAAGCTATCATTACACCATTATCAGTGCATAATTTTGGAGGCGGAATTAGAAGTTTATATTTCATTTCACGGCACACAACCCCCAACATCCGTGCGATGTATTTGTTACTAGCAACACCACCTGATACTACCTGACAAGC
Source organism: Teleogryllus oceanicus (assembly GCA_964035755.1). Taxonomy (NCBI): domain Eukaryota; kingdom Metazoa; phylum Arthropoda; class Insecta; order Orthoptera; family Gryllidae; genus Teleogryllus; species Teleogryllus oceanicus. Next base: position 108,679,337 of record CAXIVR010000009.1, read on the forward strand.
ATGTAACATATGATTGCATTTCACACAAAATGTTTTAATACCTACAATTTTTAAGCATAATAAAAATTTCATGATTTAATATGTACATAAATATAAAATAACTTCCATTTCAACTGATTTCTGTACATACCAAAACTCGATTTGATGGTGGCAAGAGACATTTCAATTCAATGTACTCCATAGCTCTTTCTACTCTACGACACAAATGTTTTGCAACAGCCAACATGAAACTTGCACACACATCATGAACTCGAGATATAATTCCATTATCTCCTACACCTGAAATCAATCGTTAGTTTTATATTGCATTAGGGCATAATATTTTGAAGCAATATTTTGAATACATTACCAAATTTTTCTTCCTGATCTATTATATGTCTTCGTGCTTTATTTTTTAACCCAGCAAAACTAAAATCACAATCTCGATGATGGCTCATTACTGCAGGAAATGGGAAAGATAATGGGTCACCCTGCTGTGCAGCTAACTCAATTGCTGCACCTCCTGACATATTACAGTAATGAGGTCTGTTGCGCAGCTTCAGGCGTCGAGCAACCTATTTAACACACAGTGTTTTAAAATGTCACTAGAAACTATATGCACCAGGCACTTCAGAAAGATTGGAACCGATAAAAATGAGTTTCTTAATACCAAAATCCTGCCATATTTGTTTTTAGAGTCAATTCTCTACTGCTATATGATTCTTGAACTTGATTTGAATGATAGTGTTTAAAAGCAAAGATAAACTTTTGACTTCTGACAATAAGATATAATTTTGACTTCAGTAATGCCCAAAATACTTGTACCACAAATAGCATTATCCGACAGCTTTTTCTTTCAACAAAAATACTTTCATCGGTTTCTAACTATTGACTCTACAATTTACCTTATCAAATGCTTCCCCAGGAGCATCATCCCTGCTTTTACCTAGAAGAAGAAAATCATCCACATTTCTTGCTACTGCAAGAAGACAGTGCCCTCCAGATATTAGCAACACCAGAAAGGGAAATTCTACCTGCAACAATTCAGTCTGTAACACTCCTTCAATGCTTCATATGAATTTTAATACTAAATGAATATTCGTTCATCACCTTTTGCACCATCCTAATGGTTAATGCATGGGCTTCCATATGATGAATGGGAATAAAAGGCTTTTGTGATTCAACAGCCAATTGTTTTCCATACTTCATCCCAACAAGTAAAGAAAGAGACAAACCTGAAAAAATGATAAATTAATAGAAAGTACAAATTAGCTTTAAATTTCTCATATACTATGTGGTTGGTTTTAAAACAGCCTCAAAGTTTCTACTGTTTTTTTCTCTGTATCTACTGCAGAGATTGTTCATGTTATTTCTGCTTGATCTTCTATATGTCAAAGTACCAGTCAAAAATTGCTTGTTTACAACTCAGAAATACATTTCTACTGCTAACAGTGCACTATTGCTCCTTACCTTTATTTAAAAAGAAAGAAAAAAAGTTTACATTGTCCTAACATAAAGCACATTGTTTGTTTGTTTTTATTTGAAAATCCTGAGTTACCATACAATCTTTAATGCAATAACATTTTTCTCCTGTTTGCTTTTGCTTAATATTTATAATGGAGTCTCAAAAATCAAATAATTCTTATAGATCCATAAGGAAAAATTATAGACAAATTATAAAATAGTAAAAATAAAATAAAATAAAATAAAAAAAAATCATTGTTTTATAAGCCGATCACATTACAATATGCAAAGAACTGTAACTTAAATGAACTGTAAAGAAATTTCACAACAATAATTGAAATGCTCATTTAAAAATTATATTTATAAACACTTACCTGGTTTTACTGTTGTTGCAATAGCATCCACATCTTCTAATTTCATATTTGCATTTTTCAGAGCACTGTGGACTACATGTGCAATGTTCTCGAGATGCAAATCTCTGGCAACTGGGGGAACAATTCCTCCATGACTACAACAAGGATAATCTCTGTATTGATGACCCAGACATTAAGTTGACATACTACAGAAATAAAATGTGAAATGTAAAGAAAAAGTTTTAATTTAACAATAATACCAACAGCAGTTTTGTAAAAATGTCTAGCCTAATAAAAAAAAAAAACAATTCAAAAAGATCTTACTGATGTGGAAATATAGCAAAAAACAAATGTCATTCCAAATGCATTTGGTTTTGAAATATTATATATCACTTCAATTGGCACACATGCATCAAATAAATATTTAATGCCAGCCCAATTTTTTCTATCAAAGAAACAATGAAAATTTACTATAATTTGATTCTTGTGCTGTTAAAATTATAAATGGTTAATTTAATTTACATAACCGACATTTGACCTTCATCAAGGAAAATGGGTTATTTATTTACAAATATATATTCAAAATTTAAGATAATAAATTCAATTTTGGGGTACATATTTTGTAATCAATATGTTGTAATATCACATATAGAAAAAAATAATTTTAAATTTATTTACTCATAATGAAATATTTTAATTTCATTTTATCGAAATTGATAGTTATGTTTTTGTTTTGTGACATGGCGATAACACTGTAAGAAGCATAAATGAATAATGGTGTGTAAATTATCATAAAGGTAAGCTTGTGATAAAATTTTTATGCTAGTTTTGTTTTTATCTTGATGTGAGAGTTTTACTTTTTAACATGGTATTCCTTGCTAATTCCAATGTTATAAGAACTGAAATTTAAGTCCTGTATGAGGGCTGAAATGGTGGCAATGTAAATTATATTAATCATTTATGACCCAAACTTAAGAACCTTATAAATACCATCAAAATTTACTAACCCAAAATAAATTAATACTTTAAAAATAAATTATTGGACAAAGTTTTTATAAGAAGTCTTATCTAACAAATGTGTAAAACATACAAATAAGAATCATCTAATAACAGAAATATAAGTATAAAGAAATAAAATTTCTTCTCCAAATTTATTCTCCTGCACCGGAGTGCAAAATCTATGAACTTTCTGCCTGCTGGGCAATTGAATGGTTTTAATTAGATGTTTTCCCTCTCTTTTTTCTTCTATGAAACACCACTTGTTTTATTACTGAATGTATTTGAAAGTGAGTTGTCCACTGAAAAATTACATAGTTAATGAATAACAGATTGAAGGATAAATTATTTTATTTTTACAACATTAAACACTATTAATAAAAAAAATTAAATTTATACATTTTATTTGTTTATTCATTTACAAATTCACAGGAATAACCCATTTATAAGATTATTTTTGCAGCAATAGCCTTGTTTATTTCTTAGCACAATTTCAATGTAGAATTAACAAAACTATCAACATGTAGACCACACTTTCTCATGAAGTCATGTCAAGCAATTATAAATTGGCAAAGAGAAGAATTTTATTACTACAAATCTCGCTTGGTATATTTTTTCTGTTGTATAACGTATTTGAGAGGGATTTTTTTAACAGTTTATTAATTTTTCATGTTATTGCTTGTTAAGTTTATCGATTGTGATCATATATTATAAATCTACTTATTTTAGTACAGTGTTATAAAATTTAATTTGAGGATTATTGTAAATTACACAATTACAATTTACTACAAATTTGGAATAAAATGTTTCTATTTTCCTTTTGGTCAAGAGTTTTGTTATTGTCTAAATAGATCATTTTAAAATTATAAAATGCAACTAAATTACTTCTCTTGAGTAATGTACCTCTGGCTTACATTTGTTTTATTTAAGAATCAAATCAGTAGACTTCCTATGTGTTAATCTTTTCAATATTTGTAATCTCTCTGTAGCGTATTTCTTTGATTTTGTATATTTTTGTCTGTTGCTTCAGGGGAAAGCTACGTGAAATTTCTTGACAGTTAGTTAGAATCGGATAGTAAATAGTTAATATGTTGGTGCATAATTGTGCACATTTGGCCAATTTTTTCCTGTTGGTGCATATTTGTGTAATTATAGGCGTATATTTAGCATATTTTGTTAAAATAGAGACTCATCCTTTCATAGAATCTATTCATTTGTGAGCAGCATTTACTCATTAGAACAAGCTTGTGTTGTTGTTAGTTTTTTTCCTCCCTTCTCTAAAGATAATAAAATATTTGTGCAAATGCACGAAATTTATGTCATATTTTTGATGTCAAACCAGACAGACGAAATACTACAAGATTTACTATGCACTTCACTAAGGTGAATATTGATTTAAATTATTTCTCCTGAAAAGTAAGGTAGATTATATTATGTTCACATAAAAATGTATTCCAAGCGTTCTTCTGAAATAAAATATTGTTAATTGTAGTTGCACACTAAAGTGTTTATTTCAGAATTTTTAGATAGTAAATGAATATTTTTAAAAGCATATTTCAAGATTTTGTTTAGGATATAAAAATCCTCTCCCTAGTAATCACAATATTCATAAATATTGTTGTGTAAAAATGGCGTTAGTCTTAAATAAATTTTTTTGAGATGGTCAATCGTGAGCTTAACATATAAAAGAACACAATATCGCAAATAAAAAGTGGAAAAACGTATTTTCAAGATCAATTTAATATTTAACCTTTTTTTTTAGGGCCAAAAATATGATATTTGAGGTTGTTGATTTTTTTCTGTGGGTTGATAAGGGTTAAATTATTATGGATTCAGTAAAATATTTAAGTACAGTTAATGAATTAAAAGATGTACTTTTGTAATTATTATTATTATTATTATTAGAGCCCTGCTCATGAGCATTGTGATGACGTGTGATAAGTAACATGCATCGCAGAATAACACTATCTTATGTGAACTGGCATACCAGTGCTATAGCTGTTCCGCATAAGATACAGTGTAATTTACGATGCATGTTACTTATCACACATCACTGCAACACTCCTATAACATAGACCTCAAATGATTTAACGTATTTTCAAAAATTAAAAGATTCCTTTCAAATGCACAAGGACTTAAATTCTTAGGGTTTGAATCCCGCCCAAGGCGTGGATGTTTGTGTCCGGATGCGAGTAGGCAAAGTTCTGCTACCATAACTGTTACCCCATAATTACAAAATATGTCTAGAATTTGTTTTGAATGTATATTTGGGGATGCTGATGCTAAAAAAGATGGTTCAAAGTTTCTATCAGATACTCTTTTTCTGGGAACTAAGATTTGATTGATTGACTTTGATTCTAGGCACACCAACTACTAAGATCATTAGTCTTGTACATGTAGTGCATGCTTTTATCATAGGAGGTGGTGGCATTGATCTTTCCCTGCTGGATCATGGGATTGGCGTCAGCCTACCTGTCAGCTGGCTGGGTTTTCCCCAAACAGGTTTCTCCTACCAGCGAGGCATTGCCCCAGCCAGGGCAAGTTCTCAGCTCCCGACTAATCTCCTAGCATGTGAGGTAGTGTAGTGCGTGTAAGCGTGTGTGAGTAAGGAGTGAAGATAGGACAAGGAAGAGGAAGGAAAGATCATGCATGGTCCATTTGTTAAGGTACCACTCAAGCATTCACCTGATGTGGATTGAAGAAATCATTAAAAACTACTGACCAGAGCAGCTGGCCACTAGAATTCTTCTATAGACAGCAGCTGAATTCGACTTAGCTATGTAGCCAGAGTTGAAAATCCTGCCTCCATCGGGACTCAAACCCTAAACCTCCTGGGCAGAGACTCTGTAGTGAAATTAATTGATGCCCTAAGCCACCTAAGCTGGCTTAAATTCGCAAAGTTTTTGATGCATTATTAATTGATGATGTCAACCAAAATCACTAATTTTTTAATTTAGCATCATAAAATTAAATTTTGTAATATTGTTTGCAAGCCAGAAGACAATAAATATTGTGTGAGCACAGCCTCTGTATTGGGCCTTATTAGATTCAGTGAAAACATTTATGTCTCAAATTGAATTGAATGTCTCAAAATATCAAAATTATGCCTCAAAATCATATAAAAAATGTGAGAATCTTTTATATACCCAACATTGAGTGGTTAATCCCTGGTTAACGGTGCACCTCGACCTTCACTAATGAGGGCAAATGAACATACTCCTCAATTACATTTTAGAGAAACTAGCTCTACAAACCATGTTCGTGTATTTCTTCATCTGCAGAATATTTTAATCTAATTACTTCTTTTGAAATTTTATCATGAGGAGTTCATAACTAAAGCTTTATAATTAATGACAACTAAATGAACATAGCATGTCTGTTAATCAACATCTCACGAAACAAATCAGAATTATTTGCTGGTAGTGAAATAAAGAAGAATTCAGTTGCTGTTATTATTATTCTCTAGACAATGTCATTATAGACATGAATGAATATTTTTTTCAATCAATAAAAGTTAAGTATAAATAATAATAATAATAAATGGGAGATAACAAATTATAAATTTACAGTATTTCTTTTGTTCTATATTATTAAAATTTCATAGTCTTAATACTTTAAATGGATTTCTTGCTGGGAATTCAAAGCTTCTCCCAAAATATTGCCTGAATCATCAACAATTGCGCAGCCGGTATCATCACAACTTGTTTCTATACCCAATATTTTGCAATGATTTGTTCGACTATGCGCAGTGCGATGTTTCATTCCAATTTTCTTCCGGGCAGACCCACATACATTAGCACATTTCCGCACACTCTTCAAAATTGTCAGCATTTTAAAATTAAATGGTCTTGATCAAATCTTCATTAATACCACGCTCGCTGCACATAACAGCAACAACATAAACAAGAAAACCAAACAATCTCACCACACTCACAATCTAAACTCACGAACTCGCTTATAAAAAGTAATAGCTCAACACATTACATTTTGGTGCTCATTTTGGTACGCACTGATTCGTTGGTGTAACAAACCTTCTAATAATATATTTTCTTTATTTAGGAGTAAAAAAATATCGGAGAGGAAAAAATCGGATTCTAAACACTTCTTCTAACCTTTTAAATTAAAATATTTAATTAAATCGGTATTGTAAAAATACGTTTCTCCTTTCAAATAAGGTGATCAAATTCATTCAAAATGCTACAAGATTGGTAATTATGAAATCGTAGCAGGGAAACCAACCGATCTGCTTCTCAAAATTCCCTAAAATCATTCAGGCGATAAGGAAGCCTGCGCATCTCTCACTGCAAGTCAGCGCGTTCGCTCCCTGGCTGACTCTGAGCTTCAGCTATGGTGGGGTGATGGGGGGTGTGCAATTAAACGTGCAATTCTTGGATGCCAAAATATGTTTCCTTCAGTTACACGTGTTTGAAGTGAGACTGTGTAAAAGAAGAGTTTAGATTGTGGAGGTATTATGTTGAGAGTGGTTGCAGCTAGCGAGTGTTTCGGTATGCGATGGAGCTCTCTGAAATCGTTGGTCAGATAATACTTGGCGTGAAACGTAGCAATCTGTATGCGTGTACAGTGTTATAATATATCTTCCTTTCGGAAAATGTATTTCTAAATGTTTTTTCTCTTCAGTGTAAATCAGTGAGAAAAGTTTGGCCGAAGTAGTTCCTGTAATCATGTCAGACAACAAGTAAGTGCAATTGCGTAGCTTTCAGTAATTATATTATTCAAGAAGTTACAAGCGGAGAATATGTATTAAGAATCAGATGGTCAAATTATGATTTTTTTGTCTGCAATAATAATTTTTTGTAGTAATTAATTTTGTGAAAATATCTACATTAAATTTCATTCCCTTTGCAATTCTAAAATATTTCGTATTTATTGGAATTTGTCAACTCTAAAAAATATATGTAATTAATTGCATTTTGTTAATTACTTAAGTAAAATCGGTTAAATGTGTCTTTAAGGAAGGCCTTTTCAATGAAATATCAAATATATTTTTTACTTTGGGCAATTTTTTGGTAGATAATTTATCAATGACAAGAAAAGAATGTTTAAACAAAATATTATGAAGAGCCCAGTTGAATTTCCTGTATTGAATTTCATTGTATTTTTTGTTTGTATTGGATGCATTAGGCCTATTAAAATAATTAAAGCAAATTAAAATTGTGTGAAAATATTCAGTTACAAATATTCCACGTTGACTCAAATTTGAACTAGGGTGTTGATAAAAAGAGAATATATAATTGTATGTACTTTAGAATCATTGCTAATGGTGGAGTGGATTGTGTTTTGGGTTAGCAGTATGATGCAACTGCGTAATTCTTGTAAGACTAGTTTATTTTTGATTTCAGTTTTATTTTTCCACACATGTGTTATGGTTACTTTCTAGTACTTACTTTAAATTTGTTCCAAGTTCATTGTGACGTTATTACGTGATCATTACTTTTTATGATACCTGAATTTTCAAATGCTGCTTTTTAAATTTTATTTATTATGTATATATAGTGAATTGAGTCTCTTGGGTGAGGATTTGGGAGATGATGACTATGATCTTGGAAATGAAGATGAAGATGCACTCCTTGCAGATGATTACGATGTTCAAGTAAGTGTAATTTTGTAGTGTTAAGCCTCTTTAGGTTTCAAATTGTTTTTCCACCCCAACAGTATTCTTGTCACCATGTGCTATAATTTTGCAATTTTACCTTTATGAAAGTAACAGTAAGGTGGCACAAAGGTACCAAAAGAATTTGCTGGATGTTTCATCCAAATGAAGTTGTAGGATGTGTGAAATGTATTTATTTGTAGCTTAGTTGTACCTTTAGTCCCGAAGGCTTTGTTGGAATGGAAAACCTAAGAGTGTAACTAAGCTGATGAAAATCAAATTGGTTGAATGGAATTACTATTTTAACTAAATTATGTACAAAGAGTAGCTTCATATAAAATTAATAGCAGAAACAAATTTAAAACCTTAATAATTCTCTTCAGGTTTTCACAAATCGCTATATTTTTTCAACCAGGTTTCAATCAGGTTTTTCATCCAGTTTCCCTGATCCATTGAGCAAATGCTGAGATGGCCCCTTGTTTTGCTTCTGGACATAAATGTAACTTCATTTTCTGTGCACGTCTTCTAGAATTCAGTGGGAAATACAATTATTCAAATTATCGTTTCCATGTTGTCGCGGCAGGAAGTAATAAGAGCAAAAATTTATTGCTTATTTATCCTTGAAAATAGAGTTTATTACATGGGAGTTTTTTTGTTGTTTTTTTCTCCCTTTCAAAATTCAAAATTTATTGCTTATTTATTTTTGAAAATAGATTTTACTACATGGGAGTTTTGTTTTTGTTCGCCCTTTCAAAATTCAAAATTTAAGTAGTATATGACTTAGTGTAGGGATCACAGAATTTTGAAAATGTGCACACAATTCACTTTTCCCCATAGCACGTCATACACAGTTTTTAACTGTTTTTTTGACGTAAAATAAATAAATAAATAAACAAACCAACTAGTTTTTGTAGCAGTGGAAATGGATCCTTGTTCGATCTGCCTTTGAATTTTTGAACCTTTTTACTGTTTTTCAACTGTCAGTCAATAATAATGACTTCCTTTTGATGGATTCCCTACAGCATTGTTTTTAATTTTTCACATTTTTACTACTACTATTAAGGATTCTTATTGGCAAATTTAAGGCTATGCATTATTAAAAGAAAATTATTATTATTATATAACTTACATATTTTTATATAAATTTCTTATTATATTAGTCTTTACGGCACTTTGCAACTGAACTCGCAAGTAAATGATCACATTGCGAGATCCAAATCGAACTGTCAAAAAGAATCATTAGGACGTATCAGAGGCGTATTGTCCTATAATTCTTTACAGCAGGGGCATCAGACTGTGCCTTTATGAAGTTGTCTAAAGGTAGTAGCGTCCAAAAATCAATCTCAACCATACTTTTATCCCAAATTTAAGGCTAATTAAATTCTGTATTCCCGAATTGTAGTCTCTTTTGTGTTTCCCAAAATCGTGGATGCTGCTAGCTTAAGACTAAAGCTAGCAGTGCGTATCCAGAAAATCCATCTCAAATTAAATTCAAAATATGAAACCTCACACAAAATTTAAGGCTAATTTGAGGCTCTAGAAAAAAGAGATTTACGCATTCATATTCCATGTATGGCTAATGTTGCTTCAAATCAGAGGAAGGTTCTTCCACTGACTATCTAAAGGTTGCTGATGAATGGAAAATTCATCTCGGAAGTTACAGTTGAAGAATTGCTCTCCCGCTACCAAATCGTCTCTTGTTCCTCGCAAGCTTTCTTAATACTCGGAGAAAATTTGGAGAACTATGCAGTGGCAGACAGTGTAGTTCAGAGCACTGGCAGTGAGGTAGTTCTGATCCTGCTAGCGTAGATGGCGGATTTTCAACTATTCCTACGTAGCTAAATTGAATTCCTTGGCTGACTGGAAGAGAATTCTAGTGGCCAGCTGTTCTGGTTAGTAGTTTTCTGTGGTTTCTCTGGTCAAGACCAGACAAATGCTGGACATTACCCTATCAAAGGGGCCAAGGACCACGTGCGATATTTCCTTCCTCTTCCTTGTTCTATACTCATTTCTTGCTTACATACTCTTACACTTACATTCACTACACTATCACACATATCTGGAAACAAGTCGAGAGCTGGGTGCTTGCCCTAGGAGCTTGAGGCTGGGGGCGGTGCCCCAGAAGAGGGATATCACCTGCAAACGGATGTGTAGGTTGGTGCCGGATGAATTTTTTGAGTAGCCTTGAAGATTACAGTACTGTTTTCCATCTTGTCACTTTTGCAAAAGATTCTGTCTGAGAAGCTGACCAGACACACAAATGGTAATGTATCTACCTAAAAATGTATGCAATTTCTTCATTTGCCTCTTGATTTGAATTGAGGTTGAGCTTATCAATCCTGGATATCCATTGAATCACCTTCACAACCATACTGGTAGTTTAGGAGATGCAAATCAGAAGGAGGTCTCTTGAGGTTATTTAGGACCCTCATCGATTGTGTTGGAAATATTGTATATAGATTAGCCTGTTCATCGATGCTCCAACCATTGAATAGCATCTGTGAGGCTGGTATTTTATCAGCTCAGGTGCCTATCAAATGAACTTCATCAAATGCCTCTTGGCTGAGACTGGAGAACCATCTCTCAACCCAAGGCGAGTTAGTTCATCATACATCACATTTATAAATCAGTTCCTATTATGTGAATTGTTTGCTGTAGATACTCCCTCCCATCTAACAATGCTTCAACCAAGTCATTGAACATCAAACATGATCAGATCATCCTTACCCCAAGTCAAGGGTATCCACCCCCTGGTGCGAAAGTTGGTCTTCACATTACCCATTCTTCTGAAATCCCCATGAAGTCCTGTTTCCCCTTGGAAACTTCCCTAGTCCTAACCTGAGGTTGGTCAACTTCCCCAAATCAACCTTTCTCTTAGTATAGTTGTTGAAACGAAACCCAATATCCAAGCCACCTTCATTTACACTGTTGATATTCCCAAATTTATTTTTATAATTGTTTATTTGGTAGAGTACCAATTACAATATCTTGTGTGAACTGTCACATTAAAAATTAATTTCTCTGTATTATAATTATTAGTTCCATGTAGTACTTGTGTAATTATTTATTCATGCCATTGAGACCATTGCGTTGGTGCCCTTATATATTATTAATTTTTGCAGAGAGATGACTACATTTCTGGTGAACATGACAATATTGAAAATCAAACAGATTTCCAGTGAGTATCCTTTATATTATATGAGGATTTAGCATGCCACTTATCTTGTAAGAAGGTTTTCCAATGTTTTTGTTCCTGGAATCATGGTATTTTTAGTTACTTCCTTTGCATTAGGGAATATGAGGAGCCTTTAGAGGATGATGTTCTTGATCTGGGAGTTACTGATGGGCTTGATGACCTGGATTCTGAAATTCAAGAATCTGCTGATGATTCATCTTTATCAAAAAAACAATCTGTAATTCAAGAACAAAGTCTGAAAGTGAAAAAAGAAGAAACATTTGAAGCCAATACAGGTATTCAAGTATTCTGTCTACTATTGGTTGTAAAACAAACAAAGTTTGTATTTTTTATTTTTTATTTATTTATTATTTTATTTTTTTAATTTGTTGTGTCTATAATTTCACACAACACGTCTCCAAGCCCCTTAAGGGGTGTTGAGCACTTTGTGCTGGGGAGTAATCCTTCATTCACTTGCATGCTTGGAGAGTAATCCTTCATTAACTTTATCTGTCATGTCACATCGCAGTCGGTTGTCAAGAGGATTGGCAGGTAGCATCTGCATACACGCCGCCTGCTGCGTGCTCCTGCGTCACTACCCAGCAGCCAGAATTGGGAAGGGAACATTTGAGGGGGTTTAGGACACTTTACAGGGGTTGGACTAGCCCTTGTGAAGCAGCCAAACTCGTTTTGTTGGAACAAATTTTACATGAGATTTGATGGGAATCGAACCCGAATCTCAGTGGTGAAAGGCTAGCAACTTTGCTATGTGCCATGAGCGAGCTCACTTTATTTTCTTATGGGCATGAGGCCAGATGTTAGATGGTCATATGGAAAGAGGATGCCTTAAAAATTTTTGATGTATACAAAATGTCTGAATTATTACGGAATATTTGTATTATAAAAAAAAAAAATCACTGTACATGTTACATTTCCATTATTCTGGACGTTACTACCCTCTTGGGAATAGCAATGTTTGAAGGTTTGTGGGACCTCTTTTTCAGGCTGAAAATAATGTTGGTTCTTAGATATTTAATAAGATACAATGATATAAGATATATTCTGATGTTGATGGTACCCAGACAAGGTAACGAAACTCACCTTAGATGATTTCACTAAACAGTAAACACAATCTTGTCATATTCATAGAATAGATGTTATTAGTAAGCATGAAGTTATCAGGAGACATGATATCACGATTGAAAGAACCATCTGTGGGTTTAAACAAACTGGAGTTTGGAGAATTTTCTTGAGCAAGGTGAGGGTGGGGGGTATTAGGAGGGATGGGAGAAGAGTGAGGAACGGGTAGGGGAAGAAAGGGAAATCAGATTGAGGTCTGAAATTGTTAGGAAGAAATGGGTAAAAAATAGGAATATTAAATGTAAATAGAACAGATAAGTTGTATAATTCAAGAAATAAGCCGATAATGAAATGAAAACTAAACAAAATTGCTTAACAATCCATCTTACTAATGTGAAAAATTGTTGGATTCTACTTGGGAATTGCAACAGGGAATGGTTTTTATAAATAGTGTTTCAAGAATCTCTTGCATACCTTTTGCACTCATTGAGTAAAATCTTGGTTGTTAAATACTTTAGGGATTATTCTTATAGATGTTATTATTTTTAACAACAAAACTACTGCACTACACAGAAAATTATATTTAAAATACTAGGAATATTTTAAAAGCTGACATTGTTAAAATAATATAATTAATGGATCTACTGTCATATAAAATTTGAAGTCTGTAAATTAAATAGTTTCTGGGAAAATTTTCCCTACTTCCAATAAAACTTCTTGTGCTAATTCTGGATTGGATAGAAATTCAAAACATTCCTTGTTTTGAATGGTGAATTGCCAGTTGCTCTTTGGAGAATATATAATAAAAACAGTCAAGATACCCACTTCCTGTGAGAAACTGTGAGCTATGGTGTGCGTTCTTGTGTTGCAAAAGGATGTGTTGTATGATATATGTTTAATGAATTAGATGTTTAACATTTTTACTGCCAAGCACATTCTTACTATACTACACCTTGGTACCGTACAGGTTTTGCGCATACTACATCTCCATGCCAACAGTAATTGATGAATTTCCATACATGTGAGAACATTGAAAATTGTACCAATATTTTTATAATATTATATAGAATTAAATTTATTTACAAAATGTACAAGTCCTTATGGACTCGGAATGTTTTCCAACTGTTAACACTACAATGAGACCAGTGACAAGAACGATCATAAGAGACAAGCCAAGCTAAAAAAAATTGAATGTCCTTTTAGACCATATAGTCTGGTCCTGCATGGCAGCCAACGTGTTAATGAATGGGCTAAATGAAACAAAAAGGGAAAGAATTTCTATCCATGGAAAGAATTTAATTGCAAATATATGTTGTTTAAACAAATTTACCTTCATTAAAAACTTCATTAATTTACATTTTTTGTTGATATTTTAATGAAAAAATTGAGTGATTGTGATTGGAAATGTATTGTGCACAAACCAAAATGAATACACAATTGTAGGAATTTTATCGATTTTTTTGAGGAGAGTGAAATTCTGTGTTTGTGTTAACATTCAGATTCTAAACCTGTCACCAATGTGCAAGGAAATCTTGAAGCAGATAACTCCATTGCGGAGACAACTGCTCACTTGGAATCGGAGGAAGAAGAAGAAGGTGGTGAAGGTGAAGGAAGAGGACGGTTCAAGTCTGAAAGAACAAATATTGTTTCTTTAAAAAGTGGAAAAACATATGGCAATATTCCTGACTCCTTAGGTATGTATCAGAATCAGTTCTTTATTCATTCATTTTTTGTGACAGTAAATTTTTAGAGAAATCTAATTTTTCAATAGTAGATTATTATTTCCATCCCAGATGGGCAATTCAGGTGTATATTTTTGAACTATTGTTTGTTTTGACCATTCTAAATTTTAGATCATGTCATACCTGTTGATGAGAACAATACGCAAAAACAACAACATAAGCGAGATGGCAATCAGTGGAGAAACAGAAGAGGGCGAGGAAGTGGACCACGAGGAGGATCTCGTCAGCATTTCCATTCTGTAAGGATAGATATGATAAGTATTTCCGTGCATTGAAAGGAGCAGTAACAAGTTTTTTTTTGGTTTCGTTTTATATTTTTGCCAAGACTGAATTATTGTTATTGGAAATTCATAATTAAATTTTAGAAAAAATTTTAAGAGAACCTGGACTTAAGAATTATAATTTTTGTGTGAAAAGTTTTGGAAACAAAAGTTCCACACACACATTTTCAATGAAAACTTTCTGTAGTTATTTCATTTGCAAATACTCAAGGAAGTGCTTCCACAAAATATGGGACCTAAGCCAATTACTGCTGAAAATAAAATAGCTTTTTCTATGATTGTGAAAATTTTCATGATACATCAAGTTTAGCCTTTTTTAGGACATCTGTGCAATCTTTTTTGTGCAGTAGGATCACATCAAAGTGCAAAAAAGAATTTTTTCATAGGAACATGGAACTTTGGTTTGAAAATCATGAAGCGTTGAGATGAAACAAAAAATGATTCATAAATGAAACGTTTTTATATGATCATAAAAAGTTGTTCATATTTTGTGAATGAATTGATTGCTTCTTGCTTCATCTCAGTTGTTTCTTCACCTTGATCTATTGGCCTTTACAAAAGAACGCTCAATCTTAATTGTCCAAAAACCAATCATTTTACACACTTAATATAAAAATAATTATTTCTTTTGAACTTTCAGGAAAAATAATTTACATGACTTATCAATTCATTTTAAGATTTGATTACATGGTTTGTAAAGAAGCAAAGTTGATATTGCAAATATTTGGAAAGAGAATGAGGGAGTTAAAAAAATGAAATTATATCTTGTTAATGAAATAGTCTTTGTGTTGGAATACAAATTATTAAATTGTTAGTTAAAGGATTCAAAACCTTTGTCTTTAACCTGATACTGTTTGGTATTCCTAAAAGTAATTTGTTGCTAATTAACCAACTATAAATTTGGCCAATTGTTCCTTAATAATATAATTTTAAATTGTTGGAGAAAATTCATTCAATAATACATCCTTATCTACCTTAATTTTTTTTAAAAATATTGATCTTTATAATTTTCTTTGATTCTGTGGAATTAGGAACATGTACAGCAGTTTGCATTTTTTAAATTAAATTGAAATTTAGTATTGTGAAATGTAAACGGATGTAATTTGGGTGTCTGCTTCTTGCCAGAAGTGCCCGCTGGTAAATTAATCTTTATAGAAATATAATTTTGGATAAGTTTGGTAGCAAATTAATTAAAATTTTAAGAACAATTACAATTTATTTTCTTTATAAAAAGGATCTTCTTTTCTGTAAGTTTAAGAAAACAAAGCCAAATAATTGCTCTTATTATGTGCAAGTATATATCAAATTTGTAACTATTATTACATACACATATATTTACATTATGGTAGAAATTTAATAATTTTATTTGAAACTTATACCTTTTAATGTATTTATTAGTTGATTTGATACAGTGAATGATTTGTAAATAGTATGGCATTTCTCTAGATAGAAACCTGTATTTGTGGGTGGAGACAAGAATAATGTTAGTCATCTGAAAGTTAATTGAAAAATTACTTTTTAGTGAAAATAACATTTTTGCTTTGACATTAAACAGATTTGCTAAGAGAAAAGTTTAAAAGGAAATTAAATAAACTAGTTGTAGACAATAATTTTGTGAACTATCGACAATTACCTTTAACTAGTAAATCTGCTGAGAAATAGTAATACTAAGTTCTATAAACTTCATTCATTCCTACTTTTGATGACTTCCATAGTTTTAATTATTGCTTTCTTAGTTCCTAAATCTGTGTGAAAAAAATTAAACCATTTTTTTCTGGTTTTTTGTGACAACTTGTTCTGCTTTGATTAACATTTTTTTTGTGTTCACATATGCCATTACTCATATGTGCTGTTAACAATAAACTACACTTGCTTATTCTTTAAATTTTGATAATGGCATAGAAATGAGTGTTTTTGATAATAGCAAGTTACATTCAGTGGTTTATTTAGACATTTGTAATAATGAACTCGTGCTATAGTAATCCTTTCATTCACATAATTTAATAATTAAACATCTGGGACAAGCATTTCTGGTTGTAAGCAGAAATACATTTGGTAGTTGCTATTTCAAAAATTATAATCTTGTAATTCCTGCTTTGGGACCACATCCTTGTAATCTCTGCATATAATAATTTACCTTTGTTGTTCCAGGCAAATCATGTAAATGTCATTATATTATTAGATTGTTTATTGAATTAACTTAAAAATTAATTATTTTATGAGCACTTCTGATTTCAAAATCAAAACTGGCAACAAAGTTAATTAAACTCTCTTCCAAGAATATTTTATGTATTGTCAATAATAATAATAATAATAATAATAATGCTAAAAATTGTTATTATTATTATTTTTAAAATTTATTATTGACTCCCAAAATTTCAAGTTCACTATCCCCTGAGGTACAAATAAATTTATTCAGTGTATTAGTTACTGTGATTTGTCTCATCTTTTGAAATTATTGGATCACATCTATGCATTCTTGGGAGAAAGAATAGTAAAATGAAATGAAAAAGTGATAGGATTTTCAAACAAAGTGCAGTAAGACAAAATATTTGTTTTTAGAAGTATCTTGTTTTGTGTTTAAAATACAAGGCCTTCAATTCACATTTTGGGCTATAAGTAACTAAAGTTAAAGAAAGAAGAAGAAAAGGAATATTGCTAAGTATGTCATCTGTCAATAAACAAAGAGAGAAAGATGTCCAAAAAATATTATTTTTTACAAAATTTTAATTTATTTACATACAAATTGAAAAGAGATTGTCAACTACTCAATAAATCTCTGAAGAGATTCTAGTATTTGTTGAATGTTTTATGAACTAATGTTTGATTATAAAATATCTTAGTTGTGTGTAAGGAATTATGAAATAAATCCAAATTGGATCTCCATATTTTATTTTCAGATGAGAAGTGCAAAAGGTAGTATCAAATCTTGTACCTTAATTGTGTAATTTGCTTCAGTGGACTCACCATATTTCTTCAAATCTTATGCAAATAGGTTTTAAGTAGATGAAAGTAAATGAATGCAACTTTGGATGTTGCCCCTGATTTCAGTTTGCTCCTTTAATACCTTAATATTTGGTTGTAGCTAAATGTAGAATAAAACATTTTTCCATTTCTGGGGGAAAGTTTTCTCTTGAATTTCATTTCCTGTTAAGTCTTTGTTCTACAATAGACTACTTTTCATTACAAGATTTATTTTAGGCTGTGAATTATGAGGACAAAAATTTGCTGTGTAAAATGCTTTATTTAAAACAAAACTTTAAGAATTGTTGAATAATATGAATGATAACAAATTTGATGATTTTCCTAGAGGGAATCCTTCCAAAACGAATCAAGATAAAGTCAAGTGTAAGAAAGTGCAACATGAGCCATAAATGTTTATAAAAATTTATTGATAATGTTTGAATAAGAACCTTAATGTTAACTTTTCATTCATTGGTCTAGTTAGTACAATTTTTTGTCCGTAAACTAAAACAAATAGTACCCTAAAGTTAGTTGCATTTAGATTTGAAGAGATACGGTAGAAACATGTTACAGTAAAATCTGTTTAAAACCGGAACCTGTATAAGCCGGAAACCTGTCTTAACCAGAAAACTTCTCTGATCCGTTGAGAAGATTTTATGGGCAAAAGGAATTCCAATTTAATGCATTTTGCGGGGGCTGGGATGACTTAATGAAAAATTTAAACTCCCGGTTTAGTTGGCAGACGGACATTGAAGGAGAAGGGATTCTACTGTCAGCCTAGAATTTGACCTTGTGGTCGCTCGTCTTTCAAGGCGTAGACCTAAGGGAATTCCCTCTCTCCTGACTCTCTGAGTGTGGGAAGGTGTATGAGCATGGCTTCTATTCATGTCTCCCTATGTTGCATTGAAAATCATAATCCCTTGACCAGACACGCCATTGTGAAGGTATCTGAAAGTCATAGTACTGTGTTTTGACTAATTGTGCATTGAAAGAATCAGCAAGCAGTCTGCATTCCGCCAGTAAGGTGAGTATTTTTCAACTCAGAAACTGTCAATGAAGTGTTTAATATACATTTATTGGTGATTTCTCCCATAAATACGTCATATGGTAAAATATTTTGATAATTAAAATAGTCATGTAATTCACTACTTTCAGGGCAGAAACATCAATATCATAAGTGTCATAAGAATGGACAACCTTGCATAAAACGGAAACCTCCCTAAAACGGAAATTTTTTTGGTCCTGATTGATTCCGGAATAGACAGATTTTACTGTATTTACATAGTGGTTGTAGAGCTGATAATTGAAACAAAAGTAGTAAAATAATTCATCATGTTTTTCCTTTAACAATTGATGTTATGGCTTGCATTTACTATGTGAAAAACCCCTGTCAATGAGCAAGTGTGAGAAAAATATGATTTAGCACTTTTTTGATTTGCTAATTTTTTTTTAAAGCATTGTCAGAAATTATATTAATTACAAGTTATTTCTAATTATAATTTTAATTACTTACAGTGCAAAAAATGTAAATGTATTAAAATATTCAAGTGTTGCTCCATTTGTATTGTATTTACTACACAAATTGGTTTTGCTGGCATTAAACCAGTGGTTTTGAAGCTGACAATATTTCTGAAAAATGACGAATATGAGAAGCACAACAGAAAATTATTTTTTCTAGAAAGTAATTGTGTTATTGAAGCAGTTGTATTTTTAATATTATACCTGTTCATTTTCACATTTCCTAGCTATTTATTTCATTGCATTTTAAAAATTAAACATGGTAATTAAAGAGTGTTGAGCATTTTGACATGAAATGCAATATTCACAGCAATGTTTCATTAATTGTGTTTTAAAATTACTTAATAAATACAAGTAAGAAGCCAGTGCATTTATTAGAGAAGTATCTTTAAGCTTCAAAACCATTGGTTTAGAATTTGATGCTAAACTCATTTCCCGGAGACATGCATCGTCTCCTCTTCAATTGGGGGGAAAATGAATAAAAATTTCTTTTTAAATTAATTTTGTGATCTCAAAAAGTTAAAAGAAATTATTTTTTTTTTTTGGCATTATTGGTGATCTCTCACATGGCTCTGAGGTGTAGATATGTTTGTACTACTTTTTGATACTAGCTGAATCTTCTGAGAATTGTAAGAGTCTTCTTTCTGGGTCCAATTAATTTGTAATTAATGAAAGTTGAAGATGCCTTATCATTTGTGATCACTTTCAATATTGGTTTTTTGATTAATGATCTTTGTAACATTTGGTGTTCGATAATAGAAACAGCAGCCACCTCCACACTTCCAGGGACCAGTGTTCTCTCCTGGCCCTGGTCCATTTGTGCGCCACCCTCTTCCTCCACAGCAGCCACCACAGCAGGTGCAACATCACCATCACCTGCAACATCAGCACCAGCACCAACACCAACACCAACACCAACATCAGCACCAGCAGCCACCAATGCAGCAACTCCCACCGCCCCAGCCTGCACCCCCTCCTCAGCCCAGCCATCATCCCATGCAGCAGCCCCAGCCGCAGCACAGCAGCAGCAGCAGCAGCAGCAGCAGGTGCAACAGCCTCCCCATAAGATCCTCATTAATCCTCACTTTCGAGGTGCTGTGCAACCTCACCCTGAAGGTATGTAATTAATTTAACTCATTCTTTTTCTCTTTCTCTCTCCCTCTTTCTCTCTCTCTTTCTCTCTCTTTCTTTCTCTCTCTCTCTCTCTCTCCCTCTTTCTGTCTCTCTTCCTCTTTCTGTCTCTCTTCCTCTTTCTGTCTCTCTCCCTTCTTTCTCTCTCTCTCCCTCTTTCTGTCTCTCTCTCCCTCTTTCTGTCTCTCTCCCTCTTTCTGTCTCTCTCTCTCCCTCTTTCTGTCTCTCTCCCTTTCTGTCTCTCTCCCTCTTTCTGTCTCTCTCCCTCTTTCTGTCTCTCTCCTCTTTCTGTCTCTCTCCTCTTTCTGTCTCTCTCCCTCTTTCTGTCTCTCTCCCTCTTTCTGTCTCTCTCCCTCTTTCTGTCTCTCTCCCTCTTTCTCTCTCTCTCCCTCTTTCTCTCTCTCTCTCCCTCTTTCTCTCTCTCTCCCTCTTTCTCTCTCTCTCCCTCTTTCTCTCTCTCTCTCCCCTCTTTCTCTCTCTCTCTCCCCCTCTTTCTCTCTCTCTCTCCCCTCTTTCTCTCTCTCTCTCCCTCTTTCTCTCTCTCTCCCCCTCTTTCTCTCTCTCTCTCCCCTCTTTCTCTCTCTCTCTCCCTCTTTCTCTCTCTCTCTCCCCTCTTTCTCTCTCTCTCCCCTCTTTCTCTCTCTCTCCCCCTCTTTCTCTTTCTCTCTCCCTCTTTCTCTTTCTCTCTCCCTCTTTCTCTTTCTCTCCTCTTTCTCTTTCTCTCTCCCTCTTTCTCTTCCCCTCTTCTCTCCCCCCCTCCCCCCTCTCCCCTCCCCTCTCCCCTCCCCTCTCCCTCCCCTCTCCCCTCCCCTCTCCACTCCCCTCCCCTCCCCTCCCCTCCTCTCTCCCTCCTCTCCCCCTCTCCCTCCTCTCCTCTCTCCCCCTCTTTCTCTCTCTCTCTCTCTCTCTCTCTCCTTTCTTCACATCATTAGTCTCTATGACTATTGAAGAGAGCTAACTTTGGTAGCCTACCTGCATGCATCCTTCCTGTTGGCATGAATCATTCTTTTGATATTCATTAATGTCTTATATCACTGTCAATATGTAGAGAAGCCCTTATTTCCCTGTTTGGAACTTTGTCCCTCACCATTAGACCCTGTGGACATCTTAAGATGTTCATTTGGTAAGCTTTGAATCTTCATTCCTTGTGCTTTTGCAGTGCTAATTGTTTATTTGTAAATAGAGGAGGGGTTGATAAACCACTGACTTTGACATTAACATGCTATTCGATATTTTGTTTCTAAAATGCCTATTCATTACTGTAAATGTAAATTTAGTTTTGTAAAGTAAGCTGCTTCTATGATTTCAGCCAGGCTTATTTGGGATGCTGAACCGCCTGCCCAACCTACCGGGGATGGTCTTTTGCCTTTTCCTCCTAGGGTCTTTGTGGAAGCTCCTTATGCTTCAGTACCTCAAGGAAACTATGAACACACATTTCAACATCATGAACCTGTTGTGTTTCATAATTCAGTACCTCCACAACATCAACAAATTCCTCACCCACAGCCACCAAATCAATCTTATTATCCTGGAGAAATGTATGTGGTACGTTTCTTCTTCATATTTATATTGTTTAATTAAGAATCAAATGAAACATAACTAATTCAGTGCATTATATTTCAAATGAAATAAAAATAATGTCTTCCTTGTTAAATTTTTTCAGGATCACTCACCTTCACAGCCTCCGGTATCTCAACCTCTTCATCCGCCTCATCAGACGGGCCCCAATGTGGATTATTGGCAGATATACAGCCTCCACATCCTCCTAACCAGTTACACGGTCCTCCGCATGGACGAGAGAACTTCTATCCTCCACCAGATGCAGTATTCAACCCACCGCAGTATGCAGGACCAGGACCCTTGCCTCCTGAACAGCCCCCTTTCTCTGTGCACATGGATCATCCCGGTCCAGTACCAGGGCCCCCTCAGGTAAAACGATTCCTGTTACTTGACTGAAGAAGATTATTGCCCTCCAGCAGGAATATTTTCTTTTTATTTCTCTATTAAGGCACAATAAAAATTGAAGTACTATATTTTAGTTAATGTGTATTGTGATTGTGTGTATTGTGTATTGTCTGAATCTTTAAAAAGTACCTATGTTTTAAACATATAGATGGGAAAAGTTTTTTTTCTTCTTTGGATTGAAATTAGTGATGAGTTTAACAATAATTGTGGTTTCAAAAATAAATCTACAAATTCATAATTTCTGACAAAATATTATGATGCATGAATGTTTTAACTTGTATCTACTAAATATCAAGAAATTTCAAAACTAGCTACTTGTTTGTAATAAGACCATAATCGAATTCACTTTTAAAACATCTCCAGGTAAATTTTGAAATGATGTTCCTCTAACAAAACTTCAAATATTGAAAGTTTGAAGATTTAGATCTATTAAATCACAAGTGTGAATTGTGATCATGTGTACATTGTGATCATTTGATATACAGTTCAGTATACATGATATCACAGCAACTCTATTAAAATCAAAAATTCACCAGAAATTCCACATCAGACACATCTTTCCTTTGAGTGTACCAAAAAAAAAAAAGTACCATTTAAACTGTTTTACCCAAAGTTGTTTAAAAATCTCACTTTATCAGCATGTTCATCCTTCAGATTTAGTAAATGTCTTTTACTTGTGTGGCCTTTTTCATAAACATTGAAGTTCAGTTCCTACTCCATTAAACATTTGAAAAGTTACTTGAAGTTTCTTATTTCACAAGTGAAATTATGTCCTTGTCACTTAAATGTTGACCTATGTGAAACAAAAGGGTGTGCAGTTAAAAAGACTTATTAAAGATTATATGAGTTGTTTTATTTCAAAATGGGCTTGTAAGTGTACTTGTCCTTATTCTATGGGCAATATGTGCCATTGTCACCTTCTTGTGTGCACACAGCCAGCAGT
This sequence comes from Teleogryllus oceanicus, assembly GCA_964035755.1. Classification (NCBI taxonomy): domain Eukaryota; kingdom Metazoa; phylum Arthropoda; class Insecta; order Orthoptera; family Gryllidae; genus Teleogryllus; species Teleogryllus oceanicus. The sequence continues at coordinate 108,702,539 of CAXIVR010000009.1, forward strand.
ATGGCAAGGTGCTACTTCAGACACAATGCAGATATCTGCCAGTCAAGTGACTGCTCAGCAGTTTCCAAGCGCACAGGTAAAATCCAATTGTGTTGTGATGTATGGAGTCATAACATTTGAGTAGACTCAAATTGAAAGCATATTTTGTTTGTCTGTCAAGAATGGTAAATTGCATTTTCTTATTGTGTTTAGTGAGATTTCGAAGTCAAATGTGTTTTTTCTTATTAACAGAATTCTCTATTCTTCTCTGCATGCAAAGTGACTTTGGAATCAATCAAATCTTCAATTAAAATAATATTAGAAAATGACAAGGTGAACATCTCTGTATTCAGACAAAAATTATGGTAATTTGCAGTTATTTGCAGCAAAATTTTTGTTAATATTTTGAAAGATTGTATAATTTTCAAATATAATTAATACATAAAATTCGTATTTAGACTATTTCAAAATAAAAATATAACAAACTTGTCATCTACAAATACATAAATCAAGCCTAAATGGAAATGATCATACTGTCCTCAGTTTTCATCCAAATTAATTAAGATTTTTGCCACTGCAAAATGAAAACTTACTCTTTCTGAGAGATTACGTGAAAATAAGCGAGAGCTCCTCTGCACCCCAAAAATGATTTCAGCCCATGTCGTAACAAAAAACAATTTAAAGGAATATGTGATCATCAGTTAGGTGTAATAACTACTAATGTTTTTTGGCTTTTTTAAAACACAGTTTTAGTTTGTTCAACAATTAGTTTTATTCCATTTTCTGACACGTCAATCATGAGATTTTTTGAAGGAAAGAAAGTTAGGATTTAGGAGTTTGAAAACATTTTAGAGTTTAGAAACAGTTGAATTTTCTACTTTGAAAATAATGTTGAGATGAAAACACAACTAGAGACAATAGGAACCATGTCATACTAGATGGCCAGGAACAATCTATAGATTCTGGGCTGTCTGGAAGACACCCGTCCGAGGCAGTGTTGCCAACATTTCGGTTACATACTGCGACCTTCCTCTGGGCGAAATGGGAGCCGCTTCGAATGAAAGATGGCATTCAAAACACAGGGGCACCTTCGCACATTTTGCCCTGAGAAAGCTCGTAGTATGATGGCTGAAACGTTGGCACCTGTGCCAGGCATCTCCCGAACAGCTATGAATCTGTTGACTCCCGGAAGTCTATGCTTTCACGAGCAGTCAATATGTTTTTGACTTAGTGACTCTTTACACCAGTGTTATTTCCAATGAAGTAGAAATTTTAAGTTATTAAACACTAAAATATTTTTACTTTCCTGAACTGAGATGTAGTTTTTTGAAAATGTTTCCAAGCAAGGAAGAATGTCTCAGGCTACAGAATGGCTCAGACTACTAGTTAGTGTTCTAATTTCTTTCATCAGGCTTAGCTATTAGGTCTTTCCCCATCCTCTGACTGCATGTATCGCTGCTCAAAGTACCTTTTATTTAATTTCCCAAGTTTTCAGTTTCCTAATTGTAGAATAGAAATATTTCTTTAATAGAAATGTAAAACTTTGTCCTACGTAGAAATTTTTGTACACAATTTGAACCCATTTTTAAGATAAAAGTCGTTTAAGTTAATACTTGAAAATACAAAATTTGAAGCTCTTTTTTGCAGAAAAATAATTGAAAAACCTCATTGGAAGCCATTTGATGAACTTCCACTAACAAATTCAATAATGTATACAATTCGCTGGAAATGTCCTTATTAACGGCGAGAGGGATATTTCAAAAAATTTATTTGCAAAATTAAAAAAAACAACAACAAAAAAAATATATTACTAAATAAAATAATAATAATATATAATAAAAAATTAATAAAATATAAATGGAGCGAAGTTTGTGAAAATGGTGTTTGAGCATTTCTGAAAATGCGGAAATTTGCGCTCATTTTCTCAGAAAACTTTTGAGTTTTTGTGAAACTATAAATCATTTGAAGCACATATGCAATTATGTAAACATTTCGCCGCGAATGTAAATATTAATGACGTGAGCCAATTACAAAAATTACATTTGTGTAATTTTTGAAAAAACAAAAGAATAGCGAAAAGTGACATTGAACACTATATTTGCCAACAGTTTAAAGAAAACATTTGGAGCTGATTTCAAGAAATTCTTATGTTATTTTTTAATATTGTACATATTTCATTCTGTTGCGCGAAAACTACTAAAATTTACAAGAAAATTTACATGACATTAATGAAAGAACTATCTACAGAGAATAAATTACATTTGAAGGAACGATCTCTATCTTTAATTATGTAATTGTTGGAGGATGCCAACAAAATTCCAAACTTTTGAAATTTAGGAAAATTCAGAGTTTACAGTGAATATCAGAACTATGTCACCTTCTATAAGTGTTTTGCACTCTATTTTTACTTCGAATTTCTGGTAAGAATATAGGGCTGTTTGTGAGACAATTTTGAAAATGTACCAGAGGCTTCACGTAAAGTACTCCCCAAAAATTAAAGAACGTTATTCAAAATCACAGAACTTCAAGTTGAGCCAGATTGACATGGGAATATACTTTTTTTTTTAAATTCTATGAATAGGTATCATGAATAGTGAATAGTTTAGGCACTACAATTGTTCACAGATGGACAGATGGATATTTAAAAAAGGACAACAACAAAAAACCATACTTTTTCAGTGTCAAGGGACCCCAACATGTGTATTTCTGTTGAAATCTCAAAATCTGTTTTCCACAGCATTACATAACTTTCTCTACCCTATGTATATTACTCCATATATACATACGTATACGGAGTAAAAGTCATTAATTTCAAAGCTTCCTGTTGATTTGTGGTGACTGAAGATTTGTCTAATTCAATTATGTTGTTAAAAGCTTTAAAAGTGGTGACAGTTTCCTTCAAAAAAAGAAAGGGAAGAAAATCCAAATTGGGAGATTTTCTCTAGAGATTCAATTATTTTAAATTTAATGTTTGAACAAAATTTCCAATGTCAGTGATTATTTTTCATATTGATGTTAATCCTGCAATTTTTTAGTCCATTAACATAATTTTCAAATTTCAGGTTGGCATTAAAATTTATGATTTTGAAAAAAATTATAAACATCTTGCTTTTGTAACAGCAGGTGGGGTGCAGAGGGATGAATTCAATTTTCGACTATACCATTACAAAGAACACTTCCATCACCATTCTTTTGTATGAAAGTAGATTAAGATTCCCAATTTAAAATACCAGGAGTGAAATATTTGAGATTAGCTAAGAGATTTGATTGTTTTCAACTGTTTTTTTGTATTGTTTTATCTTGTTTTGAATCTTTAGTGCTCTCTAATTGGGATTTTGATTTATTTTATTTTTGATTTATTACTAACCCTTCAACACGGTGGCGAGGGTGTGCGCGGAAGCATTTGAAGGCGGCTTTAAGTGAAAGGTGCGGTCGCTGCTCAGGCAGCGTTGCGTACCTGTGTGCTAGTAATAATAGTAGTAGTAGTAGTAGTAATAATAATAATAATGAATAAGATAAAATATTATAAATACGACATACTTGTATAACAAATATTTTATAATGCATATGTATGTCTGACAGTCGCAATAATTTAATGTGATACGTAGTACATAGAAGACAAAGTATTGTAAATTAACTGTTTTCATAAAAACAGAAATAGAAACACTTTAATTGATATTAAACTATTTGTATAGAAAATAACTCAGAAAGGAACAGAAAATTCGCCGTAACACACAGCCAGCGTCTGTGCACGGCACCGACAAGCTATCAGCGTCTGTAGACGGCATACCGCAAATCGGAGGAGAAACGGGTAAACGTCCCTTCCGTCCTGAGACGGCTTACTGCGGATCCATGCCGTCTAGGGATGGCATACCGCGTTTAGAAGAGAAAGGAAATTGCCGTCTGTAGACGGCATACCACGCTGAAGGGTTAATCTTTTGTTCTATACAACATGGATAGTTTGAATATAACATAAAATTTTTGTGTTTTTTTTCTTCTGTATTCTCTATTGTGGGTTTTGTCTACTTATTTAAGTATTATGTCTTTGTTAAGTTTATATTTTGGCTTTTATATAAATGTTAAAAATTCATTGTTATATTATTGTAAGGTTTGGAAATGTAAAGAGTTAATCTTGTTTCATCTTTCATATTTGTATTGCTTAAAAGTAATGTGCTTATGTTTCTTACCATTTAATAACTTTGTGAATTCATTTCGGTTTTTTGAAGTTACCCAGAAGGATATAAAAGTTTAATTTTGTTTACCCATCGAGATATTTAATTCAGTTTCATTGTTCATTCATTCATTCATTCATTCATTCATTCATTCCTTTTTTCTTAATGTTTGTTGTAATCATCTTTGCTAGAAAAGCGTTAGTTGCTCACACCTTCAAGTGCAATAGCAATCTTTTTCATTTGTTCACAAAAAGTTGATATTAGTGAGGAAAAGACAACTGATTAAGGAATGGATTTTATCAATTACAATTACATCATACTACTTGGTGACACATTGAAGTAATATACTCAGTTTCATTGGAAATTTGGAAACACTCGAATATGAACTGTCCTTTTGGTAGTAATGTGACTTTTGGTTGTAATGTAAAAGCATTACATGCAGTGGTGGCTCGTGGTCATGCCATTATGGTGTGCAACATTTCACTTCTTTCTCCCTTCCTCCCATTCTCTCTCTTTTTCTTTCTCTCTCTCTCTCTCTCTCTCTCTCTCTCTCTCTCACACACACACACACACACACACACACAACACACCACACACACACACACACACACACACACGCACACACACACACACACGCACACACACGCGCACGCACACACACACACACACACAGAGCGAGAGAGCACGAGAGCACGAGCGAGCGAGCGAGCGAGCGTGCGAGAGAGCGCAAGCGAGATTACATGCATGCGTGTACACCCATTAACATAATGACAATTAAACACAAATCATCTTATGAAGTCTGATAGCATGCCAAACAGTGCCTTTCTGCTATTTCTTTTTAGCAAATTTTTCTGTGACTTGTTCATTGATGTCTTGATTGCTTGCGTTTAAATAATTTCAATGCTATTCATTGTTCATAGCGCAAACACCCTTTACAGAAAACAAACTCTGATTTTGTCTCCTTAATACACACTCTTGTAAATACATATGTTTACAAGATACACTTGGGTTTTGAATACTTCGGAATGGTTTTGTAATTGCAACTCGCTTTAAAACACAAGAGCATATAACATTAAATTCACATTTTTATGAATGCAACACTGCACAGCAATGTGTTGCATTTTGTATGCTAGTGTGAGAGCTCATTGAAGTGGAGAGTTATCTCACCCTTTCTTCATTGAATGTCACTCTTACTTCTCTAAAAAACTTGTTCTAGCCACTGCGTCCCCGTGCAAGTCCAGGACAACATTTCCTCAATCACATTCTCCCATGTGTGCTCCAGCAGGCTTTCGCAAAAGATGGTGGATGGACTGGCAATTGCCGCTTCTGGATGGCGCGTTTTGCCATACCATGTTTCGGAAACGCTCTGAAAGGACTTGTATTCCCTCTTGTTAAGAGATGTTTGAGAGAAATTGCACAGAATTAATTTGGACGTGCACCTGCGAACGTGCGAATACTCATGAGCCGCCACTGATTATATGCTGACACTTTCTGCTCCTTTGTAGTTGTATGATTATTTGATAGGCGGACTTCTCCTTAGGCATTAAAGAAAATGAAGTACATCTGCCATTGAAATTGCAAAACTGTGTGGAAGACTTTTAAGCGGTTATAACAAATTAAATTAGACTTAAATCAGATACATGTTTGTCTGTTTCTGTCAAATTCCCTAATCTTCAAGTATTATTAGTTTTTCCTGTTAAACTTTTGATGTTATTCTGATAGTCTGATTTTTATTTATGTAACTCAGCTGAAGATGTTTGTTGATCACAGGGAGTGTTCCGCCTGGCTAATCCTCCTGGTCCTGGCCTTGGTCCAGGAACCCGTTTTCGGCAGCCTGCAACAAGGAACTTCAGGAATTTTACTCAGCAAAGACCTCGGTTTCCAGGTATGGAATGCATTGCTTTACATACATGCATTGCTAACATATTTCAGATGTTAAATTAAGATCTGTTTTATCATTTAGATGGTTGATAATTGCCTGGAAATTTGTTCTGAATTATCCTTTGTCTGGTGGTAGATATATGCCTTAAAGAGTTTGAGGACAAGTTTTGAAGGTAAACTGTGTCGAGATAAGACTACTTGATATCGGTTCTCATTTGGCTACAATCAATGGCTTCTATTTTCTTGTTTACATTGTCAAACCTTAGTTTTTTTACAGTCTATTCTAGAGTTCTTGTCGCATGCAATCTGCAAATAGTTTTTGTTCTTTAGGTGAATGGATTTTGCAGGAAAGTCACTATAGTTAAAGTATCAGAGATAAAAATTCTACCAATTTAAAGAAAGAGCATTCCAATTGCCCAAATGTTCTATAGAATTCAAGTTTTCCTTTTGACACCTGTTAGGGCTGGAATAAAGTTAATTTTTGGTACCAGTGTTTGTATTTCAGAATATGACATTTAACCTGAATGTCTATGACATTAAAATCATTTTCATATCATTTGAAGTATCTACCAACCAAAACTAGGCTAAAACCAATTAAAAAAGGGGGGACAAAAAAGAATTGGTGTTAAATAATTCTGTTAATAGAAAAGTAACATTGAGAATCCTTCTGCCCATAAATGTAAAGAAGGCTAGTTCATTGGGCTTGGTTATCTTCATTTCACAATTTTGGTATAATTACATATTTCTACATATTCTACCTATTACTACATATTTGGTTGTATTTTAATATACTTATGTCGAAACAGAACATTTTGGATGCAAGTTCAGAATGTAGGTTACTCGTGTTCTCTTTTTTAAAAAGCAATGAGCAATGCGCTTCTATGATCATCGGACTTTCTTCTCAAACTTACCCTCCAGGTTCTATCACTGGCTACCAGTTTTCCTTTGAGTACTAGCTGCTTGAAGTGCCACATGTTACAATTTATCTAAATAACATATCACAAATCGCAGTCTTCATTTAATCATTCACCATTCATTTAAACATTTCGTGTTCTATCTGTGGAAAAAAATTGTAGGAAATATTTCGAGCAGATTTATACGTATATAAACAAATATCAAAGTCTGTAAAGAACAGGTTTCTCAAGGAAACAAAATCTCTATCGTCAATAATAAAAAAAAAAAATTATTTATTTTTCATTCAAAATTGAAGTAGTATATGACTTATTGTGGGGATCACAGAATTTTGAAAATGTGCACACAATTCACTTCTCCCCATAGCACATCATATGCAGTTTTAACTGTTTTTTGACGTAAAATAAATAAATAAATAAAAAAAACAAACAATATTTTAGTTGAGAAAGATGGGGAGTGGAGGAATTGAACATTTTTAATTTTCAGAAAATCAGAATTTTCAGTGAAAATAAGACGCGCAATTTTCTCTTAAGGCTCCTTTACACCATCAACAACAAAATTTAAACCAAAATTTTGAAACTTTTTTGAAAATTTTGAAAATGTCTCAGGAACTTCATGTAAAGTACTCACCATAATTAAATTATGTTTCACATTCAAGGGTCCACGGCATCAACCAGATCAATTGGGGAATGTCAATTTTGGAGAAAATTGGCCAAAATATTTAAGCGCTACAGTTGACTACAGACCACCAGACATACACACAGACCGTCAGTCATACACACAAACCGACACACACACACACAAACCGACACACACACAACCGACACACACTCTCACTCTCACACCCTCCCACTCACCCACTCCTCTCCCACTCTCTCTCCCACTCTCTCCCACTCTCTCTCCCACTCCTCTCCACCTCTCACACTCTCACACACTCACACTCTCACACACTCTCACACTCTCACACACTCACACTCTCACACACTCACACTCACGCACTCATGCACTCTCAAACTCTCTCTCACTCTCTCCCACTCTCTCTCCCACTCTCTCTCCCACTCTCTCTCCCACTCTCTCTCCCACTCTCTCTCCCACTCTCTCTCCCACTCTCTCTCCCACTCTCTCTCTCTCACTTTCTCTCACTCTCTCTCACTCACACACTCAGTAGCAGATAGCTAAGCACAAGACTGAGGTTATCCTAGTCACTAGCAGGAAAAAGAGAGAAACCATCACTCTCAAAGTCGGAGACCACCATATTGCATCACAGCCGTCGATCAAATATCTTGGTCTCATGATTGACGCCCGTCTGATATTTGCTGACCACCTGAAGTACGCCAGCAATAAAGCTGCGATAATTAATGCAGCATTGTCGAGACTAATGCCCAACAGAGGGCCCTGTCAGGAGAAATCCCCCATCCCGATCAGGTTTCTCGTCCAGTTTCCCTGATCCATTGAGCAAATGCTGAGATGGCCCCTTGTTTTGCTTCTGGACATAAATGTAACTTCATTTTCTGTGCACGTCTTCTAGAATTCAGTGGGAAATACAATTATTCAAATTATCGTTTCCATGTTGTCGCGGCAGGAAGTAATAAGAGCCAAAATTTATTGCTTATTTATCTTTGAAAATAGATTTTATTACATGGGAGTTTTTGTTTTTTTCTCCCTTTCAAAAATTCAAAATTTAAGAGTATATGACTTAGTGTAGGGATCACAGAATTTTGAAAATGTGCACACAATTCACTTTTCCCCATAGCACATCATACGCAGTTTTTAACTGTTTTTTTTTACGTAAAATAAATAAATAAAAGAAACGGAAGCTTCTGGCCTTGGTTGTGAGGTCCGTCTTGCTCTATGGAGCCCCAGTATGGGCCACCTCCATGTCGATAAATAGTTACATCCGAGGGATGACGTCAGTGTACAGGTTATCAGCATTGCGGGTAGCTTGTGCATTCCGCACTGTGTCAAACGATGCAGTGTGCGTCATCGCGGGGATGCCTCCTGTAGATATCTTGGCGCAGGAAAGACGGAGGCGATATTACAAAGAAGAGGAGAACCCAGACTGCTCGACAACACTGCTGAATGGCAGGATCGATGGGACAAGTTCATTAAAGGAAGATGGACGTACCACATGATTCCCTCCATTGCACCATGAATCAACCGTAAACACGGCGAAGTAAATTTCTTCTTGACTCAGCTGTTGTCTGGACACGGATGCTTTCTGGCATATCTCCACAGGTTCAAGCTGGAGGATACCCCATTCTGTCCATTATGTGAACCTGCTGTCGAAGACGCCGATCATGTGTTCTTCCAGTGCCCGCGATACCATCTACAGCGACGGCACGTTATGAGTATACTCGGGATCGACCCGCTGACACCCGAAGCAATGGTTGGGTGCATGCTCGCCTCAGAAACCAACTGGGATGCGGTGAGCGCATATGCGCAGATCATAATAGCTGAGCTCAGGAGAATAGAAAGGGAAAGAAGGGAAGTCGATTGATCCTCGTTTGATCCTTCCTACGTTTTGACGAAGAGAAGTGGCTTGTGACTAAGCCACTCTAATCCACTCCCTGTGATGTAATGCCTAACGGCGGTTCCGCGGGGAGGATGGAGGAGAAGGGAGGTTGGTTTTAGTGGGTAACAATCTCACACTGTCATGTGGTACGGGCCGCATGGTATCTTTTGAAGATTTCCACCTACCCTCATAATTTACACACACCATACACACACAAGAGCCCGAGTGGCAAGTGGTCACTCGCAAGAGAACGCGTAAGCGTTCTAAAACGCGGAAAAGGCCACCCAGACCAGATGCCCTGATGATCAAGAAGAAGGACGACGCGCTGACGTACGCAGACATCCTAAAAAAAATGAAAACTGACCCTGAGCTTAAGGATCTGGGTGAGAATGTCACGCACATCCGGAAGACAGCTGGCGGCGATCTTCTTCTGCAACTGAAGCGGTCTGCCGGAGGCCAAACAACAGATTTGCAGTCTTCTGTAAAGAAGGTGTTTGGATCGGACGCTGATGTGAGGGCTCTCACTCACACCGTGACTATTCAGGTGAAGGACCTGGATGAGGTCACAACTAAAGAGGAAGTGCATAGGGCTCTGGAGGACAAACTTCCCGAAGCCAGTGATCTCCCAGCTACTGGGGTCAAATCTCTAAGACCATCCTATGGTGGAACACAGGTAGCAATAGTCAGTGTTCCTGTTGCGGTGGCTAATAAATTGATGGCCATCCGTAAAATAAGAATAGGATGGGTGTACTGCACTCTGCATGAGAAGAAGGTCCCCCTGAGGTGTTACAGATGTTTGGATTTTGGACACCTCAGAGAAGCATGTAAAAACTCACATGATCGATCCAACTTGTGCATGAATTGTGGTGGTGATGATCACCTTGCTAAGTCATGCACAAATGACGCAAAGTGCTTGCTTTGTGAAGAAAAGGGGAAACAAGGCAGACATGCTACTGGGTGCAGCAGGTGTCCATCATACCAAAAAGCGCAGAAAGCAATAACGGATAGAAAATGAGAATTATACAACTCAATCTCAACCATTGCGCAGTCACCCAGGATTTCCTGACACAGTCGGTTAGGGAATGGGAGGCTGATTTAGCAATAGTATGCGAGCAGTATACTAACCGTGAAGATACAGCGTGGGTATCTGATCTCCACAACCAGGCGGCAATCTGGGCCTGTGGAAAACACACATTCCAGCAAGTTATGACGAGACTCGGAGCTGGATTTGTCTGGGTAAAAATCAACAGCGTTTACATCTACAGCTGTTATGCCTCACCAAACATGACAATGGACGAGTTTGGGCAGTTCCTTGACCCCTTAGTGTACGACGCAAGAGGACGAAGCCCCTTGGTGATAGCTGGAGACTTCAACGCCTGGGCGGGTGAGTGGGGTAGTTCGTCCACTAATGAGCGAGGTCGAGCAGTTTTGGCATCCCTCTCCCTTCTGAATGTAGAGCTCGCCAACAGGAGACATATGCTTCCTTCCGCAGAGGGGGGCGTGGGATCTGTTGTGGATCTGACGTTCATGTCAGATAATCTTTTGAGAATGGGAGTGTCCTGGAGAGTTAGTGAATACTATACCCATAGTGACCACCAGGCACTTTCGTACGAGGTGAAAAATCAGCGGAAGAACAATTTTGCACCGAAATATCAGCCAGCTGTGTGGAAAGCAAAAACGTTTGACGAAGAAGTTTTCCGACAATGTTTGAAGACGATAGTGTGAACAGGTACTGCAGATGACAAAGATGGGCAGGTTATGAAATGGGTAACCAAAGACTGTGATGCGGCTATGTCTAGACAGGGCGCAATCTCTCGACGTTCGCCTTCGAGCCAGAAGACAGTACCAGAGAGGTTGTGGCAGAGACAACTTTCTTCAATTGCAAGAGCAATATAAACTGGTTCGAAGCCAGTTGAAGATAGAACTCCGCAAGAGCAAACGCTTATGCGCCAAAAGCCTGTGTGACGAGGTGGAAAAGGATCTATGGGGTAGGCCGTACAAACCGGTCATGAGTAGGTTAAGACAGTGGCACCTATGTTCTTCAACTTGCCTCAATATGCTGCTCAGAATTGTGACAGCCGTATTCCCGAGCCACCCCGGTGACCCAGTTAATATAGCGTTATCTGAGCTAGAAATAATTCCTCCAGTCACGCAAGAAGAAATTCTGCACGCAATCAGCAGAATTGGCAACACAAAGGCTCCCGAACCGGATAACATTCCCAATATTGCCCTCAAGACTGCGATACTCGCTCACACCGACATCTTTGTGGATCTCTATTATTCTTGCTTGAGAGAAGGGGTGTACCCAGAAAGATGGAAAAAACAGTGCCTGGTGCTCCTCTCTAAGGCGAATAAATCTCCCAAAGACCCATCATCATACTGGCCACTGTGTATGCTTGACACAGCTGGCAAGGTTCTGGAGAGAATTATTAGTACCAAACTGGAGAAAGCTGTGGAGGAGGGAGGAGGCTTTTCGGAAAATCAGTATGGTTTCCGCAGAGTCTGCTCGACTGTTGACACTGTCCAGGTTGTCATTAACACTGTCCGACAAGCAATCGGAGGAAGTAGATGGAAGAGAGGCCCAAAACAGTACTGTGCTGTCGTTGGATATTAAGAACGCATTCAACTCGGCCAGGTGGATTAATATTCACCAAGCTCTCAACAGATTTAAGGTGCCAATGTACTTGAAGATTGTGGTCAAGTATCTGAGTAATAGAGCCCTGATTTACAATACAAATAATGGGCCAAAGGTACATAATATCACTGCTGGTGTCCCACAAGGGTCGGTATTTGGTCCACCATTATGGAATGTGATGTATGACGAGGTCCTTCGGCTTCCCCTCCCCGAAGGCACCAGTATTATTGCTTTCGCGGACGACATTGCTATCGTCGCCGTTACGAAATACATTGAGGAAATTGTGTATATTTGCAACAAAGCGATCGCGATTGTTAGTCAGTGGTTGAAGTCCACAGGGCTGCAGTTAGCTCAGCACAAGACTGAGGTTATCCTGGTCACTAGCAGGAAAAAGAGAGAAACCATCACACTCAAAGTTGGAGACCACCGTATTGCATCACAGCCGTCGATCTTGGTGTCATGATTGACGCCCGTCTGACATTTGCTGACCACCAGAAGTACGCCAGCAATAAAGCGGCGGTAATTAATGCAGCACTGTCGAGACTAATGCCCAACATAGGGCCCTGTCAGGAGAAACGGAAGCTTCTGGCTTTGGTTGTGAGGTCCGTCTTGCTCTATGGAGCCCCAGTATGGGCCAATTCCACGTCGACAAATAGTTACGTCCGAGGTATGACGTCAATGTACAGGTTATCAGCACTGCGGGTAGCTTGTGTATTCTGCACTGTGTCACACAATGCAGTGTGCGTCATCGTAGGGATGCCTCCTGTCGATATCTTGGCGCAGGAATGGCAGGATCGATGGGACAAGTCTATTAAAGAAAGATGGACGTACCACATGATTCGCTCCATTGCACTGTGGATCAACCGTAAACACGGCGAAGTAAATTTCTTCTTGACTCAACTGTTGTTTGGACATGGATGCTTTCTGGCATATCTCCACAGGTTCAAGCTGGAGGATACCCCATTCTGTCCTCTATGTGAACCTGCTGTCGAAGACGCCAAGCATGTGTTCTGAGCTCAGGAGAATAGAAAGGGGAAAGTAGGGAAGTCGACTGATCCTGCTTTGATCCTTCCTACATTTTGGCGAAGAGAAGTGGCTTGTGACTAAGCCACTCTAATCCACTCCCCGTGAGGTAATGCCTAATGGTGGTTCCGTGTGGAGGATGGAAGAGAAGGGAGGTGGTTTTTAGAGAGAAAAAAAAACCCACAGACACACACACAGACCGACAGATACACGCAAACACACAGACCGACAGACACACGCAAACACACAGACCGACAGACACACGCAAACACACAGACCGACAGACACACGCAAACACACAGACCGACAGACACACGCAAACACACAGACCGACAGACACAGCAAACACACCGCAAACACACAGACCCACAGACACACGCAAACACACAGACCGACAGACACAAGCAAACACACACACAGACCAACTGACATAGGGGCAGACACGACTGATGGACGGGCGCCCAGACCAATGAAATCTAAGTTGACAAAGACAACTTCCATTTTTTCATCCTATTTTTGTTTTGCAGTTTGTGTTGGAAATTTGCTGTTATCTAGTGCATGATTGCAATAATTTCTCTTTTTACGCTCCTGAGGGAGAAAAGTAATATAGAGTGTTTGCCAGTAATGGGTCTAGTGTCACTTTTTTCTACCTTTTTGTGGTATATAAAAGAAGAAATTGTAAAGAAAATTTGCACCCATTTTTGAGAAAATAATCTTTTAAAAATTGCTTTGTTGGTTTAGAAAGTTTTCATGTTTTTCGATCTACACAGAAATCTGAAGATCTCCTCCCTGTGTCCACTCTGCTAATCATTTGACACAGCACTCCTCACAAACCGACAGCACATCTCCTGAGACATTTTCAAGATGACACTAAACAGACATACGACACCTTTCTCGCACCCCCCAGAAACGAATTAAATCCCAATTCAAACTTCCATTTCTGCACTGTCTCCCGATATCCACCACATAAAGGGACGTAAGCAGTTCCACTTAATCTCCTTTAGTCATTGAAATTTCACTTGATATTGTTTTGAGAAAATGTATCTATTTTAATTTCATTATTTGTAGTATCCCCTTTTTTATTGGAAACTAGTTTTAATTGTCGTTATGTTAATTTCTTTATTTGTATTATCTTGTTTATTATTTTGTAAAATTTTGTAGTTATTTTGTACGTTTCTAGACCTATGGTGACAGCAAAGCTGTTGAAAGGCAGTTCTCCTAATAAATCTAAGTTGACAAAGACGACTTCCATTATTTCATCCTTGGAGCCATGTTAACACCCTTGAAGCAAAACTAGATTTTCTTGATAGATTAGTTGTTAGAGTAACTGGGTGTAAACCATTTGACCCTGGTTCAATTCCTAGTCAGAGTAACTTATGCTTTGAACTATTTACTTGTTTACTATATTTTGTATAATACCTTTGTATTTTTGTGTCAGACTGATCTGACATGCAGAGAAAACACAGTTTTGCTGCCTAAACTAGATCAAAATTATAAATATGTTTTATGAGTTACATTCAATAGTTTTTATAGTGTTCAATGTAATGGCTCTTAATGTGATATATGGAAAGGGTTTCTTGAGATTTTATGTATTAAGAAAATATAGTATTAATAGAGTAGCTCTCTTGTGTGGTATCTTTTTAATTATTGAATTCCAATGTACACAACTGAGTACTTAAGATTTTGTGGAAGAGTGTTAGGGGGATCAAAAAATGTTCTTAACCTTTTTTTCTCTGCCCTTAAACATAAAAGGGTCATTTTGGAAGTGACCTGACAAGCAGTTGAATCTTATTTTTCCCACCAGTAACTTGGTGAGACCTAAAATGAATGCCTGGTATAATGCTTTGGTTTCTTTAAGGTTCATTGAATGGTCCCCATGCGAGACGTCCTGTGGGGCCTGGGCAACATGGCCCACCCCAACAGCCTCAACAGTCACCACCAGAATCTCGACCACCACAGTCACAACCACCACAGCTGCCTCAAAACTTTCGCTCTCCACAAAAGAGGCCTTCATTTGATGGTCCAAAGAACACCGTTGTTCCTTTGACTCAAGGGAGATTTGATCCAGTCCCCAAAAGAAAGAAGGTATGAATTTTATATCCATTTAATTTATTTTTGTTTTCGAACAATAAATTATTCAGTTCCAATCTGAGCCATTACACAGCAAATCACACATAAAAGACCAACATTTGACCTTCATATTTTCAATTATTTTCTAATTTTTTCTATTTATTATGTGGATCAAATAAGTTCATTTTTTCAAACTTTATTATTTTCAGAAATATTGCATGATGAAATTTGCATAAAATGATGCTCATCTCTAACTTGAAAATATCACACATTTTCACTACGTATATTTCACACACATACACTAATTATAGAAATTTCCATTCAAATTCCATTCGAAACTTAAAAACATGTTAAATTTTTGAGATTTCGCAAAATATTTAATTTCCTAAATTTTCAATTAAAAAAATTTGAAAATTGAATATTTTTGTAAACTCAATGAGCTAAAATTTTTAAAAAAATGTTAATAAATGCACAAGAGGATTGTTGGCAACGCCAGGAGAGGGATCTCAGTAACTTTAAGAAATATTAATTTTTTATGAACCAGTGTGCCGTAGTTTGCTGCAACAGACGTTTCATGTGTTACTGGTAATGAGCTTCTTTAGAGTCATCTTAGTAATTTAAGTTCTTCTTGAAGTGTCGTTTAATTTGATTCTATCTCCAATTTTAAAAAATTACAAAATTTGAATTTTCAATGTCTTGTGATCTGATGAGTGAAAGGAATCGATAAGTTTCTTAATAATGTCTTTCTTGTCTGATTTTTCTATTGATGGTGAAGGATCTTTAGTGTAAAAAAAAATTATCTGTGGTAGTACTTTGTACTATCTGAAATTTCTCATGGGGATACCGTTTTTGTTGCAATTTTCTTTTCTTCATGGGAGTATCTCCTACTGCAATTAAACTCTTGTTTATCTTCTCTACCTTCATTTCATAGGCACTTGACCTACTATCTGAAGAACTTAAATTGTCATTCCCTTATTCCCACTGTTTTCACTATATTCACTGGACTTTCCACTTCTTTCGTTAGTGCCAAGGGAGGCACTGATCTCGTTGCTCTCTTCAGTAACAAAAAGCATTTTTGGAAGCCGACTCCCTTTTTTCCGAGATGAATCACAAATTCGCCAATCTAATGACTCCTCTAAATCAAGTTTCACTAGTAAATCATGGTTTACGTGACTTCAAATTTTCTTTTCTTAAAATCGTGATCAAAAAGTTTAAATTGATTGAAACATCTATTATATCGCATACTGTAATCGCCACTCATGCGACTCGATTCACAGAACAAACTCTAGCACTTTTCTCTTTATGAGACTGATGCTCAGAAAATTTTACTCAAGTCCCTAGACAAGTGTTAATTAGTTAGTTAATGCTTTATTTTACGTGGTGAGACTCGGGCCATCAGGCCCTCTCTTCCGTCTAACCAACCACACAAACGCTCCTTTCACCACCTAGCGAAGAAAGGAGGTGTTACCTTGGGCGACGAAACTGGCAGATCTAAATTTTGCTCAGAGGCTTCTTTTAGGCTTGAGGATCTTTTACATGCAGTAAATATACTACACAGGACAGCTGGCTTCCCAAGGAAGGCGTACGAAGGATTTTTGCGCCCTCAAAAATCCACGGCTTTGATTGGGTTTGAACCCGCAAACTGGGATACAACAGTCCAGTACACTAACCGTTATACCACCGAATCCGAATCCGATGTGGTCTGTTGTATTTCATGAGGAAGGCGAGGAGGGCCCCCATCCCTAGAACGCAAAGGACTCGACAGTAAAATTGTTTCACTGACATGAGGAAAAGCAGTAGAAGAATTTGTTTCGCTGTCACCCATCCCTTCTGGGAACTGAGCAAACACATGAATTACTAATATTTCTTGAAACCCCAATCAGATTCTTTTCAGTGGAGGTCATTCTTTTCGGCACTTTTATCCCAGACTGATCGAACACAATTCGTTACTGCAGGGGCAAGAAGCGCATGCTCGCGTATTTATAGATCTGTACATGTTCAGTGCCCACTTTTTTATTTATTTATTTAAAGTAATATACTGGCAACAGTACAAATCTGATGTGGCCTGAATCGGCGATAACATAATGAATTATTTTCAACATACCACATGAAAATATAAATGAAAGTATCACATAGTACCACAATAATTCACAATTTTTGTAAAGGAGGAACAGAGTTTGTATACAAATGAAGTCCATGGCCTTCCTCGTTGAAGAGACCGTCATAAGCTCTTTTGAAAATCTGAAGACTCGGTGCTGCCACTACGTTCTGGGGTAATATGTTCCAGGTATCAACAACTCGGTTACCTATGAAGTTCTTGTGCTGCATTAGATTATGCCTAGATTTTACAAGTTTCATACCATGACCACGTAGATGTAGATTTTCAGAGAGCTGAAAAATTCTACCAAGATCGGAGTTGTAATGCCCGTGCAAGATCTAGAAAGTTTCAAACATGTCACTGCGTTTTCTCCTAGCAGCAAGAGTCGGAAATCCGAGTCTCGTCAGTCGTTGATCGTAAGCCATGTTCTTGATGTCTATAGGGATACGTGTGGCTCTCCTTTGTGCATTTTCCAGCAGATTTATGTCTTTGAGAAGGTAAGGATTCCAAATCGCAGTGCCAAATTGAAGTATCAGGAGAATGTAGGTTCTATATAGGGAGGTGAATACATCACTTCTCACAGTGTTAAAGGCTTTGCTCAGTATAAATATAGCCTTGTCAGCCATTTTGCGATGTTACACACATGGTTTTCCCATTTGAGGTTAGAGATCATAATTCCCAGATCCTTCATGACCTTTACTTCAGACAAGTTCCTTCTGCCTATTTGGTAATTTCGCTATGGGTTGGTTTCTCCAATATGCATGAGCATACATTTTGTTTCATTCAGGGTTAACATCCAAATTTTCAACCACTCATAAACACTATTCAAGTCTTCTTGAAGGTGGAGATGATTCGACAGAGGGTTAGCGTAGAATTTGGTGTCATCTCCATACATCTTGAAATGGGAGAGCATACCGTTCGGTAAATCGCTAGTATAAAGGATGAATAAGATCGGTCCCAGTACCGAGGCCCTGGGGAACTCCGCTGTTGATTCTCTTCAGTGATGACTTTTTTCTCCAATTCTCACGCAAAAACGGCGAGCCTCAAGGAAAGACTGTATCCAGCGCAAAAGCATCCCCCTTATGCCAAAGTAAGCAAGTTTATGAAGCAACCTTCAGTGCGGTACCTTGTCAAATGCTTTGGAGAAGTCCAAGTAGATGATGTCTGTAGGGTTTCCATTATCTAGATCCATTGTCCAATTTTGCAATGAGGATGATAGGTTTGTAATTATAGATCTCCCTGGTACGAAACAGTGTTGGTGTAATGGTATGCGTTCAGTTTTCAAAGCAAAGTCAAGTATCTTGTCCGCCAGAATCCGCTCAAAGACTTTACATACCGAGCTAGTGTAGTCATGCTAATGGGCCTGTAGTTAGCGGGATCTAGTTTACTACCTTTCTTGAAAACTGGTGTAATATTAGCCGTTTTCGAGTCCGTCGGCAATGTTCCGGAATCAAGGGAGTCTCGAAAGATTTTACATAGAGCTGGGGCAAGTTCTTGTGCACATTCTCTCAGTACAAGAGGAGGGATACCATCTGGACCAGCAGAAGAGTTAGGATCTAGTGATACGAGAACGTTGTAAACATCTGCAATATGTAAGTCGATGTCTTCCAGAGTTTCTTCAGAAGGAGGTGAGGATATAGATGGGAGGGAATCGTTTGGTTCCAATGTGTAGAAGGTTTGAAAACTTTCTGCAAATACCTAGGCGATATCTCCAGGATTCAAAGCAATTTCCCCATTATCTTGCTGGAGGGTATGTAGGATAGAGACTTTGGATGAAATCTGTTTATGAATGTACGAGTACAGATGTTTGCCTTTGGCCTTGGCAATATTTTGTTCATAATTTCTCCTACGAGCACGAATCTCATTTGATATTGTGTTGCGTAACTCTTTATATTTCCTGTGTAACACCATCACACACCACACACACATCACACACCACACACACATCACACACCACACACACATCACACACCACACACACATCCACACACACCATCACACACCATCACACACCATCACACACCATCACACACCACACACACCACACACACCACACACACCATCACACACCATCACACACCACACACACCACACACACCACACACACCACACACATGCTCCATCACACACACCATTACACACAGACCACACACACACACACCATTACACACAGGCACACACACCATTACACACAGACACACACACCATTACACACAGACACACACACCATACACACCATCACACACACCATCACACACCATCACACACCCCATCACACACCATCACACACACCCCATCACCCACCACACACACACAGTCACACATAATGATAGAATGTTGGGCGGCAAGGAAAAAATTATTTTCTATGATATTGTGAGGTAAAACTTGCACCTGGTAAAGATCTATAATTAATTAAACATGATATATACCTTGCTTAATGAAGTACAGTTTTTTACACGACAATTGACCTGTCATTTATTAATTTCCATTTTTTAAATTTATTTCCCCCTTTCTAATTTTCTTTCCAATTGCTATTGTAAATTAAAAGATCTTTTCACAAGCCGTAATAAAATGGGATATTCCAATAAGACAATAGCAAAGAGTCTGAGGACCAAATTAATTGAAAAAATTAGAAGGGCAATATGGCTCCTGGAGATATGAAATATGTAGTATTAATATCAATAATAAACAAGTTATTTAAAATTAGATCAATAGGAACATTTTTGTCTAGTAATGAGGTTGCCGTACATTTTGCTGAAATTCTTTGTATCTGACTTTTTGTTGCCTGTGTTGTATTTATTGATGTGAATCATTTCTTTAATTAATCTTATTTTATAATTGACTTCTTTGTCTAAATTCTGGGAAGCATTGAATTTAAAAGAATGGCTAGTTGATTTAGCATGTTGAACAAATGCCCAAGAAAAGAGTCTTCCTTCATATCATATTTGAGTTGGTATAGCCTTTTTTTAAGATATTGTCCTGTTTGTCCTATATAGACTTGATGAGACATTATTCTGTGACCCAGTGATGCAAAAGACTTTATGCGGAAACTTATTTAATTTAATAACTTAAATTAAATTAAACTTTTAATAAACTTAATAAATTTATTATAGCCATTATTATCTGCACCCAAAGTGGCCAAACTTCGCCGTCTCTACCTGAAAAGAAAATCAGAATACAATAAAATTTTGAACATAGCAGAGATTCTCAGGGTACAATTCTCTTTGAGCACCCCTTTAACATGAATTAGGATTCCAGACTCAATTTAAATTATCACAAATGTGCAAGGTTTTTCCTGTGACCAAATATTTGCATTTATACAGTTATTGTATCCTTTAATTGTACCTATGATATTTTGTACCTATAATTAAGGGATACAATAATCTATTAAAATCATAATAATGTTATAGAACATGAAATGATATTTTATATCTGAAGTTTAGAGATTATTAATTGTCAACATTTTTAATTATAGGTATCAATGTATGTAATGATTTTTAATTATATTTATATTATTATAATTATATATTATTATTAATTTATCAAGTAAATAATTTTAATTATTACGATAAGTTAGGTAATTGAATATTCCTGTTATAACATAAATTCATTTAATTGTTCATGCTCAGCCTCTACAAGCTTTCCACATACCTTTGAGGGTTCATGCACCAGGTTGAGAATCCCAGGATTAGAGAGTTGTGCTTTATAGATCCTGGCAAAACTACAGGACATTCATTTTTACTAATGGCAATTAATTGACACTTTATTAATAATGTTCAAAGCAGCCAATAAATGTGTCAAGAAAGTTATTTATTTAAAAAACAGTCTTAATTAAATATTTTAATATCAATTTGGTATTCAAAATACTAAAAACAATATTTAAAAATTAAAAATTTGGGTTTAATTTTAATGAAATGAAGTAATATATTTAGGAATGTTTTAATATTTCAGAATCATAGAGGTATTTTTTTAAAAAGACCATAGAATTAACAACAGAAACATTACTGTTTGTAAGCTTTTTCAATTATTATGACTACTAATTAATCATTTAATTTTTTCTGTAAATTATTATCTAATGTAGATATCCACAAGAGTAAACAAATGACTCCCCTGCTAAAGGCCTACATATTTCAACATAAATGTGATTCCCGTATAAATATAATATATTCATTGGTATATTTGTTCATAAATTTGTCAAAATATTCAATTATATCATATGATGATGAAATAGATATGGTCCACCATGGTGAACATTGGAAAATTGGATACCTCCTTTAGAAAAGAACATCAACAATGAATACAATTGTTACTTGCTGGCTTTCTGACAAAAGTTTATTACTCTTTATATTGTTCAGAAGAAATATATCTTTTATATTCATGATTACTGCATAAATTATGAATGCTAAAAATCTTCACTTGGGCCTATCTCCTAAAATATTTTGTTCCGTAATCTCTTACCTTGAGAGAATTATAATTTATTCTTTCATTGTTTACAAATACTACACATATAACTTTACAGTTTCAGATATGGCTACATATGCACCTCCTGCAGGGCGCATAAAAGACATGTACAAAGAATTGTCACCTCTTTCTTGAAATAATGTTAATTCACTTATATCATCCTAAGACTTGACGGAATCATTATATGCTACTGGAGTATTTTTTTAATACAATGTACCATGTGGGTACAATACAACAATATCCACATTATATTTACTTTTTCTTAAAAAAAAAAAAGAATTCTGGGGGTAGTTACTACAATACAAATAACCTTCAAAGTAACTATACTTTCGGCTAATAATACCAATATATACTAACCTTTATATTTGATAATTATTTTCTCTGGCAATCTTTTATTTGTCAAGCATCCACACTCTTGAGTCATTGTATTAAAGCCAGAAATATCTCCTCAAAATCAAGATCATTTACCCTGCAGATGTAACTACATTCTTAACAGTGGAATATATTTTTACGTGTATTCAAATTGCAAATACTGAGTTGTTCATCTCTTAATTTAAACATCACATGTACATGTGCAATGAATACCCGTGCAATATCTCATTATAGTGCTCTGCTCAACTTGTCACAGAGAGTATCTATAAAAATTTGCAGAGAGTACATGTGTCGTTCCAACTCGACTTCAGAGTACACTCCTATGAACTGACTCAAACGAGAATGAAGGGAGTAACTCACTCATCAGCTGGGAGTTAACTTTCTCACTCACACGGAAAGTTTTTTATAACACATACTTATAGTGAAACCAAATGAAATGATGGCTAATTTCACTCGTTTAGGTGTGAAACAGTAGTGCACGCGTTTTTAGTGTAATATTTTCACTCGCAAAAGTTGAGAGTGTGTAAGCAAATTCATATAGTTTATATTTCTATATATTACATAAATTTGGAAAAAGTAATAGATGAAAATGATCATTTAATAAGTCGGGAGCAGATTTTTTATGCTCTAAAAGTTATGATATATGCTTTTAAATCTATGCATTTATTACCCAAAAATTCAGAAATATGCACTTTAATATACAATTAAAATTAAAAAATGTATCATTTCCTGTACAAATCTCTCTTGATAAAATTCAGGAGAAGCATGCTTCGAAGAAGAATATATACTTTAGTGCAAACATATTATAACCTAGCTTACTTCGCAGGAGAAATAATTGAAGTAATTATGCACGTTAGTGAAGTGCATTGTATGTCTTGACCTACATTTTGCTGAAATTATCTGTGACTGTCGTGTATCGACCGTGTTGTGTTTATTGATATGAATCATTTCTTTAATTAATCTTATTTTATAATTGACTTCTTTGTCAAAAATCGTGGAAGTATTGAATTTGAAAGAATGGCCAGTTGATTTAGTGTGTCAAACAAACGCACAAGAGGGAGAGCTTTTCTTCACATCATGTTTATATTTAATACTTTTTTAAGGCATTGTCCAATACAGACTAGAGACACTGCTCTGTGACCAAGTGATGGAAAAGATTTGATGCGGAACATTTTAATAAACTTCTTGAATTTATTATATCCATTATTATCTGCACCAGTGCATAAAATTGCCGAACATTACTGTTCTTACCTGAAAAGAACATTAAAATACAATAGACTTTTGAACATATAATAGAAGTAAAAAAAAGGAAATACTGTATAGCAGAGGTTCTCAAACTTTTCAGGATTGTTCAACATGAATAGGTTTCAGGCTCAATTTAAATAATTCCAATTATGCAAGATTTTTCCTGTGACTGACTGTATGCATTTAATGAGTTATTGTATTTTAATTTTATTTTACCTATAATTAAAAACCCTTAAAAATAATTTTTAATTGAATGTACAAATTGTTTACTTATAAAATAATAATTATGTAATTTATCAAGTAATAATTTAATTTTAATATAACACAAATTTATAAATTTTTTTTAATTTTTTAAAAATTTAAGATAATGTAATCTTATTAAATTGTTACTGTAAGTGAATGTAGTTAAAAAGTGTAATTAACTTACTGTAATTTCAATTAATTTCTAGACAGACTTTGCTTGATACTTTCTGTAAGTCTACAAGCAATAGATTATTATTTATTATTATTATTATTATTATTATTATTTATTATTTATTATTATTTTATTATTATTATTATTTTATTATTATTATTATTATTAAACTCAAACTTCATATTTTCTCTTAAAAGTGGTTCACATGGCTTTCACAAGTCTTCCACTAAGCCTCTATGCTCTCACAAGTCTTCCTCTTATGCTTTGTGGTTCCTGCACCAGGTTGAGAACACATTCATAAGATTAGAACGGTGGCAGGATTTTCAATACTAGCTTTTCAGCTAGGTCGAATTCAGTGGCTGTCTGGAGGAGAATTTTAGCGGCCGGCTGCTCTGATCGGTAGTTTTCCATGGTTTCTCCTATCAATACCAGGCGAATGCCAGAGCAGTACCCTACCAATAGGGCATCGCGCACGATCTGTCCTTCCTCTTCCTTGTCCTATCCTCTCCTCTTACACACACACTTACACTAACATGCACCGCACTATCACAAATTCCGGGAGACCGGTCAGGAGTTTAGAGCTTGTCCTGGCTGAGGCGGTGCCCCGCTGGTGGGAGAGTCTTGGTTAGGGGGAAACCCCACTAGCCGACGGTAGGTCAGTGCCAGGTCTCGCCATCCAGCGGGGGAAGATCACCTCCATCTCCCAAGAAAATAACATACACTACACTAACGGGACTAATGACCGAAGCCGTTGACGCACCAGAAAACACGAAAAACTCAATTAATTAATCAATTATAAGATTAGAGAATTATGCTTAAGCATAACATGGCTAAACTACAGGGCATTCATTTGTACTAATGGCAATTAATTGACACTATTAATTAATAAAGCAGAAAATAAATGTGGCGAGGGAGTTATTTACTTAATAAACACTATGAATTAAGTATTTGAATATCACTTTTCAATATACAATTTGATATAAAAAATATTCAAACAACTAATATTTTAATACTTTGTAAACGAAAAAACATGCGCAGGTGGGCCGGCACGTGGACGGGCGGGCAAACGCGTGTGTGGGGTAGGGGGTATAGACGGACAACAAATGACTGCCCTGCTGATGTCTGCCTCCAAATTGCAACACAGATGTATAATTCAAACAGAAATATAATATATATTATATATTATATATTATATATTATATATTATATATTATATATTATATATTATATATTATATATTATATATATATATATTTTATATATATATATTATATATTATATATATATATATATATATATATATATATATATATATATTATATATTATATATTATATATATATATATATATAACAATAAAAGCAATTTTAAAATTTTTTAAATATTAAAATTTTTAATTAAAAAAACCATCACTTCGTATCTATAAAAAAGGTTTGTTCTTGTACCTTGATGGAATTATAATTTGTTGTCTCATGGTTTGCACATAATACACATATCTTTATACTGTTTCAGAAATGGGCATAAAATTTTACTGAAATAAACTATACTCCCCTTTTTTTTTTCTTTAAAAAAAATTTTTAATTTTAACAATACACCTAACCTTCAAACTTTGTACAACAAAATACACCTATACTTTCAGTCAATAATACCTTTATATACTAACCTTTATATTTGATAATTTTATTATTTGACAATACTATATATACTCACAACCTCAAGACATCAGCAATTTATCCTTTGCTAAGAATTCCAGCAACTGCAACTATGATCCAGAGCTTTTTAAAACTCTTAAAACTCCTATCTCTCAAGACCTTATTTCTTCATTGGTAGGTTCCAACGATAACCATTATAACAGAATTTTCAACTTGGACGAACTTCTGTATGTGTTGAAGAAAAGTAATAACTCGGCTCCCGGCCCTGACAACGTCCCCAACAGTTTTCTTAAAACCCTACCAGTGAATGCCCTGGAACACCTTCTTTAGATATATAATGTTATATGGTCAACTCAGACCTTTCTGGACCAAAGGAAAGAAGCTATAGTTATACCTATTCTTAAGCCTAATAAGGACAGATGCAATCCATCTAGTTATCGCCCCATATCTTTAACGTGCAATCTTTGTAAGCTTCTTGAGAAGATGGTATGCAACCATTTAAGATGGTTACTAGAATCAAAAAGCCTCTTGTCTCCTTTCCAAAGTGGATTCAGAACTTTCGCTCCACCAATGACCACTTAGTCGGAATTGATTCAGAAATCTGTGATGCCCTTAGCATGCACCACCATGCGATGGTCGTTTCGCTTGATCTCGAGAAGGCCTACGAAATGGTTCATTTCTACATTGCCAATCAAGAGGAATATGTTTGCTTTCATAAAGAACGTCATTGAACACAGATTTCTCCAGGTCCGTATTCAAGATAAGATGTCACAGGACGTTGAGATGTCAAATGGCCTTCCTCAAGGATCAGTGTTAAGTGTGATTTCTCATTGCCATAAATGAAATGAGTAATATTGTAAAAACCTCAGTGAAAATATTTGTTTGCTGATGGTATCACCCTCCTCTGTAGCGGCAAAGATATTAATCTAATCACAACTATTATGTAAGAATCCCTCAATACAATTAACGAATGGTCCAAGTGTCAGGATTCATCTTGTCAAAAACAAATCAGAATTTATGGTTTTATCGAGATCTCGGAAAGTTTTGAACTCGTCTTCAGTAGTCTTGAAAATTAGTGACCATAATCTAAGAAGAACAAATACCAGCAAAATTTTGGGTTTAACATTCGACCATAAGCATTCATGGAAATTACTCATTTCTACTCTCAAAGCTGATTGCTCTGTTAGACTCAACATAATCAAAATGCTATCTTCACAAAAGTGGGGATCAGACGCTATTTCCCTAATCAATTGTTACAAGTCGTTGATACAACCAAAGTTAGATTATGGAATAGTAGCTTATAGTTCAGCCAGCAACCACTTACTAAAAACTTTGGACCCTATAATCAACTCTGCATGTCGCCTAAGTTTGGGTGCCTTCAGGACCAGCCTATGTACTAACCTACTAGTTGAAGCGGGCCTCCTTCCTTTAGACCTCCGTAGAAAGTTCCTGTGCTTAAAATTTGCTTACTCAACTCATTGTTGTCCCCCTAATCCCACACTTAATTATGTCTGTAATCTCTCAAAGTCCCTCCACTATGCAAATCCTCCTAACTATCCCTAACCGCTCAGTATTAGACTTGGTAAGTACTGGGATGAACTTGGCATTGAGTCTCATGATATCATGAAGAGGAAACTCAACCCTCTTCCCCCTTGGTATCATTTTTCTCTGTCAATCGATACAGAAGCTACCAAATGTACAAATCCTGATATCCCAAAACATATCATTAAGCAACTAATCTTGGAGTTCCAGCACAAATTTGCTAATCATAGCCAATTTTTCACGGATGGATCCAAGCAACAATCAAGAGACACTCCTCTAGAGTGGAGCTATTATTTCCATTATCCCACCGCTTAATAATCTTTATCGCCTCCCGGATTTCGATTCCATATTCTCATGTGAAGCTTGGGCTATTATCAAAGCTATTGATATTAGCATCCTAAGACCATGTAACCAAGATGTTGTTATTTTATCTGACTCACCAGCAGTTCTATCCTCCATTTGAAACCGACATTCCTTAAATTCACAGGTCCAATAAAAGCTTTATCACTCCTTCCTTAAAGGATATCACGTTACAATAGCTTGGCTTCCTTCTCATATAGGCATCCAGGGCAATGAAGAATCGGATGCAGCAGCGAAGGCAGCAATCTCTCTCCGCGAAATTGATACTGAAGCTGACGGCTCACTCCCTGACTTTAAAAACTACCTCTTACTTGCAGTTAAGAAGCTTTGGGACCTGAACTGGAAAATGTTGCCTTCCAAATTACAAGCAATTAGGAAGAATATCAAGGAATCTCCCATCACTTCCATTAGACTTAGCAGAAGACATCAAGTGGTTATAACCAGACTCTATAGGACATTTTAAACGCAGTCACAACTACCTAATTAAAAAGGCTACTCCTGATCCTTGCCCAAATTGCGAACTCCACGAAGCATATTATAATTGATTGCCACGTGATGGCGACTGTGAGAACAAACCTTAACATCAATGATAATCTCTACTGTATATTCAATTCTTATCCCGGTCAAAAGAAAATTATAGAACTCCTCACCAAATTTAATATGCTAAATAGTATTTAGCTAATGACTATACATTGTCTGCCCTATGTATAACATCTAGATTTAGGATTTGTGTATGTGTATCCCATGAAAATGTGTAACTAGAATGTGAATATGTAAATACTGTATTTTTGTAACTGTGGTCGCCATGACCTAGCTGTTTATAAGCCGGCCTTAAATAAATAATTAAAAAAAAAAAAAAAAAAAAAAAAAAAAAAATTCCTATATTTGTCCAGTCCATGTAATTCATTACAATAAAATCTCAAAATCAAGATCATATATCCTGCAGGTGTAACTAAGTTCTTAACAGTAGAATATGATTTTTGCACATGTAATCATAATTATAAGAACAGCAAGTACACGCAAATTGCAAATACTGTGATATTCATCTATTAATTTAAACCTCATTAACATGTACAATGAATACCTCTCGTGTGCAATATCTCATTATGACTACCTCTCAGATGCCTCATGGGTACTCTGCTCTGCTCCTGGCATTCAGACTCTGAACCACTGAACTTCAGAGTAAGCACCGCTGAACTGACTCAAATGAGAGTGAAGGGACTAACTCGCTCATCAGCTAGGAGCCAATTTCTTCACTCACACGGAAAGTTTTTTTATCACTGGCTTATAGTGAAACCGAACGAAATGATGGCTGATTTTCACTTGTATAAGCATGAAACAGTAGTGCAGTCGTTTTTAGTGTGATATTTTCACTTGCAAAAATTAAGAGAGTAGGTATCTGATACAGCATGAGCAGGCGTGCATTAAGATGTAGACTAAGCAGTTGCCTAAATCTACCGTACATCTGCATTTATCCAGACTTGTCCACATTTTTAGGGTGTATTTTATTATCTGCATACATTTTTGGAAATTCCCTGCTTGTCCTCTGATGTTAATTAATCCTGCTGGTCTCTGAGCAACTACTTTTTTGCCATTTGTGCATTCAGACCCAGCAGCCTGCTCGAACTGGTAAGATAAATGGGATGTTCTGTGTATCTTGCATATCTGCAGAATTCTGCTCCCTATGTGTTAATATTGCTCTACCTCTAGCTTTGCAAGACAGAAAGATTGTTATATCATTCGCAACCTCCAAAATTCTGAATATTTTTTTGTTGACATATTTGTTTACATTTCCTTCACTAATTTTCAGAGAATGCCAGACATGAGTAATCTTCATGAAGTTCAAACTGTTGACACATTACCTCAGCACCTAAAACCGGAAGGTCAGGATGAAAATGAGGACGAAGAAACTCGTGAATATCGTAAAAAAATTGAAGAACAGAAACGTCTCAGAGAACGTATTCTTCAACAGAAGGAGGCTCGACGAAAATTAGCAGCATTAGAGAAGCAAAGAGAGTTGCAGAAAAAGGATATTGATATGCAAGCAGGAGGTAAGATTTTTGTCTCCAAAAGAAATCAAGTTGATATTTTAAAATTTCTTTTGGAATGTTTTGTGTTTTTTTGCATAACATGGGCATTTCAGGTTTGCTATTAAATAATCTATTTATTAACTGTTCTGTAGGTGATGCTTCTTCCTATTTTGCTGCTCAAACCGATCCTCCTCAAGGTAATGCAATAGCAACAATTGTAAACAGGAACACAATTGAACCACATGTTACACCTGTGAGGGTTCAGACCCAGCCAACACAACCTCCCCGAGGTATTGCATTTCAAGACAATTCTGTGGTTGGCACTGTACAAGTTCAGTCCACAGTACCTGTTGTTAAGCAGCGAGGGATTCGAGGTCGTGTAGTACGAGGCAGGGCGAGGTCTTGGTGGAGGACAGGCTAATAATATTCTCCCTAAACAAATACCTCAATCGCAACTACAGCCAAATCATCAGAAACAGCTACAGCATCAGTTCATCACTCTTCAGCAGCAGCAGCAGCAGCAACAACAACAGCTACAGCCATTGCCTCAACAACAGCCGCAGCAGCAGCCACAAAATGTGCAAGTTGTTCCTGTTCAGGTAACATGCTATTTCAATTTACACAAGGCTTGATTTCTGGCGTAACGTGACAGAATGCCTTTCCGATGGACCAACTCATGGCAACGTTGACTTTTAGTTCAACCAACTTTTGTAAACTCAAAATTAAATAATTTTCCATTTAACTGTATAATTTCTGAGAATGTAGTAAAATTATTAGTAAAAAACAATAAAATATCATTCTGAACTAATTTTTCATGTACTATTATTATTATTATTATTATTATTATTATTATTATTATTATTATTATGATGATGATGATGATGATGATGATGATGATGATGTCTTGGATAATTATGTAAGTTTCCTCTGTCAAATCAAATCAAGGGTACATTAATGTTTCATATCCGTTGGTGCCTAAAAATTTTGACATTTTAGTACATATATTTACACATTTTCTTCAAAAGTACATATTTCTTAATGTTGCCATTTTCCTACAATATTTTTGTATGATTCTTCATTCATCTAAAATGTTATTGATACAGAATTGCCCAGACAAACAATTAAGCTCTATCAAACACATTTTTTCCCTCCTCTCTAATACAGCGCTAATGCATTGCGTTAAAAGGAGGCTGTTGATAAATATGGACAGTATTGCGAAACAAAAGGGCAAGGCATTGTTACAATCCAAAACTTCCAAGTGTGTTAGTTTTCAGAGCAAATATTCTAGTGAAGAGAATACTGCTCAGAAAGGAAGTTGTGTATGAAAATTAGACGTCTAACAGGTGATATCTCATGCCCACGTCACATCTTTCAGAGCCCTTGCCCTTGATACTCTTTTCTGAAAACATGCTCCAGTGCAGGAGGTGCCATTGTTATTTTTCTTTCCCTGTTTGTCAAATGCAAGCCTCCCCCATTGTTTGTAAATTTTCTTTGGGGTCAAAATCCAAAGGAAAATAGAGATCACTGGAGCTTTTGGACAAGAAAAAGACAGAAAATCTCTCACAAAATCTTTTGAGAGCAGTCTAGGTAACATTTATTCTTAAATTCTATTTACATAGCTAATGTATGGCCTAGCTTACAAACTAATCTAAATCTACTTTGTCTTACATCCTGACTTAATTTAATAGTGCTTCTGGTAAGAACTAGAGGTCTGCATTCTCCGCAATTTTTACTGGCCAGTGCTCACTCATCTCTTTCTCTTGAGACCTCACGCTCGACCGTCTTTTGCAGCCGGTTGGGGACTGTCACTGGTGACCGGCCCAGACTGCCGAGACTCGGTCGGTGGTCAATAACTGGCAGACTCCATTCTCGCGAATTGTGCCTCTCAAGTCTCAGCTGCCATGTAGAAGTAAATATTGGATGCTAAGTTTCAGGAAAAGGAAGGAGTATTGATTGGCTATTAAAATAAATAACCAATAATTTCCATTTTACAAAACTGAATTTATAAAAAATGAAATAATTTTAAAAATAAAAAAAATATAACTCAAAATTCCACTTGGAAATGTTCAAGATAAATTGCTTTCTTTGTAATGAATAGACATTGGATATTTAGGAAATGGCCTGTTTTATTCTTATGAAGATTTGTAAATGCTTTTGGTATAAATGCAAGAATTATGAAAAATTAACAATTCTGATGAATATTTATTGTGCTTACTCTCGTGTAAATATATTTCAAGGCTATTAATTTTCATATTTAATTTTCTTTCTTGAAATTTTTTCTATTTTCTTTTAGTCTTGGTTAAAATTTGTGTTTAAGTCATTTTGACTTTTGTTTCCTAGTCGATACCTATCAAATATCTTTTTTTTTTTTTTTAATGTCTAGTACTACATAGAGGATGATATCTGTGTTTGAATTTCATATTGTACATTTTTAGAGATCAAGAGCTCGCTTTTTTCTCATATCACACAAAGAAAAGAAGTGAAGGTGATCGGTGGGTCATGGGCAAGCAGTGCATCACATTCACAATGCAAACATATTGCTCACTTCCTAAAGGGCAAGTCAATAACCTCAAATTTTGACATTGATATTTCACCGTCCCAGATGTTTGTCCAGGAAAGCAATGGAAGGGAAGGAAGGCTCTGTTAATTCAAAGAATTAAGTGTTTGATCTCATACGTATGCCAGTTACAAACATTAAAGGCAATTATTTTTGTCATTTCTAGGCTTTTGCTAAATTAGAATATTAGGCATTTTCTATTGCTCAAGAATGTTATAAAATGATTTTTATAAAATTTTCCCTCGTTTTTATGGTGTACGTACAAATGTCCTGCTTAATTTAGATAGAAGTGCAATGAAATATATTAGTGCATTTCCCTTCCAATTGTGTATTTTTGTTTACTTTTTCCTGCTTATGACGACAAGACGTTTTCACGTAAGGAAAAATAGTACCAGCCTCAGTTTTGTTTTGCATATGCACTTTTATTATATACTCAAGAAATTGTGAACAAATGTTCTTTGTGTTTAATAAATATGCCTTATATTTGGATTTGTAAGAAACTTAAATGACATTTCAATTGGGATGAATTTAATTATTTTCCCTTAACCGATATTTTTGTGCTTTTATATATAATTCCGGAATGTAAACTTTCTGCCATGTATAGTATTTTCTTTGGTTATTTGAAAATATACTGCAGGTCCATATTTACATTATTAGAGAGTCCAATTAATAAACCTTCATTTTCAACATTGTTACTTACACTACTTTTCACTACGTTTACTTACACTATGTTTCAACATTGTTACTACACAACTTACAATGTAAATAGAATTGATGAAATAGATTTCAGTTTTTTATTTTCATTCCATTGTATTGATTGTAAGTATAGCAAATGGTATTGTTTGTTAGAAAAAGGTGATTTTAAATTTCTTTTCACTCATTGTTTGCCTTGTTTCAAAAATTGTGCTTTTTCTCTCTTTAAATTTGTTTCTAATTCATCAATAAATTGTTTCTTTACAACCAAATAATCATTTAATTGAATTTGTATTTTCTTTCGATTATAATGAATTAATTACAATTAATTGAAAGAGTTTTGCAATCACTATGCGCAGCCACTTTAAATGTGTTGAGCGGCAGGTGAGTGCTCGGCGAAGCTCAACGGTTCTGTAGATCACCAGGAGTCGAAAGAAGGCCAGTTGAAATGTCCGTTAAATAGTTATATCCTTATCCCCGAGCATGGCAGGTGGCCTTGCGAGACTCGAGCGGTTGTTTTCGCCTGAATGCAGACCTCTAGTAAGAACATCATTAAAGCAAGGGGAATTTGTGTGATCTGGGAATCAATTGGTTGAATTTCAACCAGCGGGTTTTTTGCTCTAATCCGTGAGGAACATTGAACAGTGACATTGTTCAGTTTATATTTTTAGTACATGTTTATTTCCATTTTATTTAAAAATACTGAAGGAGAAAACTCCTCTGAGTGTAAGACTGATGCACTTCACTTAGGGCAAGTCCTCTTGCCTGGTCCCTTTTGCTATTAAAGGAAGTAGATAGTATGTTAAAATTAAAGCCGCAAAATGTTAATCAATATTTGAGTTGTCATCTTTCTGGTTGTGTAGGAATGAATGACTATAATTGTCGGTAATTAATTTTTGAAAATCGTCGTTTTAGATTTTTTCTAAATTTTTAAGCATTCCAGTGATTTCATTGATTTGCAGAGTGCAGCAGTTCCTGGTCAGCGAATTGTTCGCTCAACTTTGAAACCTGCAGCAATTCAAAAAACAACACAAGTTGCATCAGCTTCTGCACCGAAGAGAGTTGTATTGAATCAGAGTTCGCAGAGAGTTGTTCAAGTTGCTCCACGCACAGTAATGTTGAGAGGTGCTAACAGTAATAAACTTCCAACAAGCCAAGTACCTCAACACCAATCACAACAGCCACCACCAAGGAGGGTAGTGCAGGCCCAACAAAACAGACCATCTGTAAGTAGAACAATGAAGAAATTGAATTACCTCTTTTGAAATTAAAATTCTATGTACATGTTTGTAAATCTTATTATAACAACTGCAGCGGGTTCTAATTTCTATTTTTGGAAAAATATTGTGTTTATTTTTATTAAAAAATAATACTTTTAATAAATAATACTTATGGTGTATAAATAATGTGGGTATGTCTGCCACACTCACTTGAAATACTCGAAGCCTCTTGTCAACCATACATGCTACACCAACATAGTAATGCTCTATTTAAAGAATTCATCCATAATTTCTCTCTTCTCATTTTCATTTAGATTTTTTAAAATTAATAATTATAATTATAATATAATAATAATAATAATATAAGATAATAATAATAATAATAATAATAATAATAATAATAATAATAATAATAATAATAATAATATAATATTTTAATTAAAAATATTTTACGAATTATAATGGTATAACGCCAGTAGAAAAACAAAAACAAACCCTGTTTTACCCTTTAACTGTGAGAAGTTTCTGGAGCATTGTTTATAGTAACTCAAAATTTTTATTTTCTTTTCCCTTCAAACAGCACTGTTGACAGATGGTTAGTGTGTCTTCCCATGATTGGATGAAATGCACTTTATACAATAAAAACGTTCAATTTAAGTTCCCTAAGTTATTCGCTAAGAATTCCTGATTCTATCTCCTAAATGTGATTTGGTCAGATCAATGGCTTCATATCCTCAGGTTCTTCAGATTCTTTTCATTAACTGTAACGGCTGGTTTCACCACCATTACTTAAGTTCTAAGTAGGTCTTAGAATTTTAAGATAGACTTAGGAGACTTTTTCAATTTCACCATCACCTTTTAAGCGAACTTACACAATAAGTTCTTACATTTAAGCAAACCTCACAGTTCTACTTATTCCTTTTAAGCCGCGCTTTGTGTTGCAAAATCAGTCCGAATGGTGGCAATATCATGGAGTGTTGCTGTGATGGAGTGATAGTTATTGCTGCAACAATTGTGAAGACAAAAGCTTTGAAAAGCTTTCTCGTAATCCAAGGTGAATCCATGAATGGTCCAAATATTTTGAAAAGCTCAATGAAAGGGATTTTGGCACCCAATTTCACGTATCAAAGATGACAATATTACATGTTTTGGAGCTAATTGAAGACCATCTGGAATTTCCAAGTTTACTTCATACTTAATAGTCCTGTCTGGAGTTTCCAAGTTTACTTCATAGTTAATTATTAATGAAATGAGCATTTCAATATTTTGGTACATAATTGTCTTGCAAGTAACAATTTTGCATAACAGCTAGTGTTTTGTATGTTAATGTTTACAAGGTCTCATATCTACTCTCAATTTGCAAGTTTTACATATGGTAATTGTTATTGCATTTCCTTTTTCACTTAAACCTAACCACCCCCACAACTTTATTTAATATTTGTTGTATTTAATCTTGAAGCTTGTATCTTTAAAGTCACATTCAATGTTCCACCGGGTATCATTTTTTGTTGGTTTGTTACTCCATTTGTATCTTTATTTTCTATAATAGTACTGTACTTTTTCAAACATTCCACTCTCTATCTCCATTGCAAAACATAACTAAAAGTAATCTCCTTGCACGAGAGTACAAAGTAGAACCAAAACAAACACTGGCTGGTTCAGCAGGGTCCAGCATTGCCAACGAACTCTTGGATGCATTTAAGTTATACTTCACTAAGCATTCTCTCAAAGAGAATGGTGAAATGACAAACAACAAAGCATGACTTAAAACACGTCTTAAAATTAAGTATGACTTTACTAAGTTATAATTAAAAAGTATTTGCTGAAACTGATCATAAGATCTTCCGATGCCTTCTGTGACAGCTTTTGAATTTTTTTTTTCATTGTATTTAAAACTTTTATTGTTTAAAAACTTTAATAATACAATGTGTTACTTTGTATATGTACAAATATTCACAGACAGTAAACAAGGACTCTGATAGCTGATGAAGGTATCTTATCAAAGAGAGAACTATATCAGCCTGCTAGGCAAGAGTACTCCTCGGAAGCTTGTTGTGTGCTAGAGACAAACTTTTGAAAAATATTTAGTGCCACTGTCTCAAGGAGATAGCATATTAACAATGGAAGAATGCATTTGAACAAGATACGTGCCATTGTGGACATAACTGGAATTTTCAGTTGAACATCAGTATTTAGGCCTCTTCTTTTGTGCTTCATGGTATTTTTCATCAAAAAGAGACTAATGACTCAGGATCCTAGATTTAATTGAACAAGTTATGATTTGTCTGAAGTGGAACAAGGGACACTTTTTAACAGAAACCTATTAATCTCAGAAGTCTATTTTTTTCCTGTGGCCAAAAAATTTGTTCTTGTTAGTAAAACATGAGATTTTTTTATTAAATAATGTATAAAAATTATGTAAATTTTAAACTATAATTACAATGTTGAGTTTGGTTTGTTGTGCTATTTAAGAAAGAAGGCATTCTTAGTTATTACTAAAACCTTTCTGGGTGTATTAAGTTGAGTGGGACCACTGGATATGTGCACAGTTTATCCTACTGGATGCAGAATTATATGAACTTGTTTACTCCCATCTCATGTACATGGAGAATATATGTAGAGAGAGAAAGTTACGTGCTGCAGAAAATCAATGGCAATATTTTGACAGAATAGAAATACATGTTTTGGAGGTCCCTTATTCCAGAAAAGTGTCAAACATGTACCTGTCTGACTGTGAACAACCCTAATGCCTCAATAGGTTCTGTTAAAATCTCAAAATTGATTTTCAGCTGCCTTACATAATTTTCTCTCTAGGAAGTACATTACTCTGTGTATGTGTACTTATACAAGATAGCAGGAAAAGGATGAAATTGCAGTACAGAGGGAGCAATTGGCATAGGGAAAATGCTTTTTGTAACATTATATCTTGTTTCAGGACATCTTCTATTTTTATAAATCTAAATATAGAAAATTAATATGCTTTGTGAAAGTGATCTGTTCTAAGGGCATAATACTAATATCTGTAATTCTCTAATTACTTTCTTTCTACTTCTTTTCCGGTAATTATTAATTGCCACTAGAGCACCTGTTTTTTTAAACTTTCTTCTGTACTACTTAAACCCCAATTTTATGTTCCCACATTGTATAATTTCTTGCTTTTTACGTAATTTTTCATTGCCCCCCTTTGTAAAGCCTGTATTTACAATGCATTCTCTTCCTGCAATTTATAACTTAATATGAAGAGTGCTTCCAGTCTTTTGTGCCATTTCTCTCTCTCTCTCTCTCTCTCTCTCTCTCTCTCTCTCTCTCTCTCTCTCTCCCCCTCCCCCTCTCTCCCTCCCCTCTCTCCCTCTCTCTCTCCCCTCTTCTCCCTCTCCTCCTCTCTCTCTCCCCTCCTCTCTCCCCTCTCTCCTCTCTCCCCCTCTCTTTTCTCTCTCTCCCTTCCTCCCTCCCTCTCTTTCTCTTTATCTCTCTTTCTCTCTCTCTTTCTCTCTTTCTCTCTCTCTTTCTCTCTCTTTCTCTCTCTCTCTCTTTCTCTCTCTCTCCTTTCTCTCTCTCCCTTTCTCTCTCTCCCTTTCTCTCTCTCCCTTTCTCTCTCTCCCTTTCTCTCTCTCCCTTTCTCTCTCTCTCTTTCTCTCTCTCCTTTCTCTCTCTCTTTCTCTCCCTTTCTCTCTCTCCTTTCTCTCTCCTTTCTCTCTCTCTTACTCTCTCTCTTTCTCTCTCTTTCTCTCTCTCTCTCTTTTAGTGTATTTGTACATATTATATGAAGTAATATACATAGTGCAGACAAAGTTATGTGGCAAAAAACAGCGATTTTTGGCAGAAAAACTCCTCTGATTCAAAAGAGTGGATAAATTCCTTTTGAATTTGTAGTAAAGTAATAGATATGTATGAAGCAAACACACAAAACCTTGAAATTGTTCAGATCAATTAGGGAATATGAGTTTTGGAGAAAATCAGCTGAATTGTGTGCTAACAGACATTTTGCCATCAATGGATTTTTAGGTCTCAAGGACCCACAAAACGTGGATTCTGACTACACCCTGTTTTAGAGCTGGGCTGCTGCTCCGGAGGCAGACAGAGCAGATGACATCATATTTTGTCTATTGGCGGCTTCCGTCACAGTGGATTGCATAATGTTTTTTGGGGGTATTTTCCATTGCACAAACTGAAAATCTCTCACTACTCTGTGAAAGGATATACTGACAGAAAAATAGAAATATTTTGTAACAATTATTGGAAATTTACTAGTAATACACACATTTTTGTGATTTCAAGTAAAAAAAAAAAATTTTTCATTGCTGCATGAAAGAAAAATTTCTTTTTGGAGATTGTGCCAGATATGCCAAAGTTTTAGTTTCGAAAGAGTGCTCAAAACCATTAAGAAATTTGATTGCTGCTTACAGTTCATCATGCTGCTAATTAAAGAAGTATTGTAAAGGTTACCACAAAAATGTTACTAAATAAACTAATAACGGAAATACTGACAGTAAATGAAATTAAAATAAAAATAAATTAAGCTAATTGCAGATCAATTATTTTCCTTCTTGCATTTCATATAGTGATCTATAATGGTAATTCTCATTTGAGATTTACAAATTTTGAAAGAAAAAATACTGCTCACATTTATTCGTTGATCGAAACGTACATAACATTAGAGTAGCATTTCGATGGAGTTTCGGAAAACATTTTTGTGCGTTGCTCTCATAAAATCTAATAAATGTTTCTTTTGTTTGATATTTTTCTCTTAATTTAGTGACACTGCAAATTAGTTATTTCTAATTGAAAATCATAAGAAAAAGCCTATATCAAGAGAAAAAGGTGTAGAAAATGTATTAATTTCTAATTGTAAATCAAACAAATTCTTAAATTGTATTTCAAATTCCGAACGCAATGTTCTCAATACATCTACAGATTCTCCAAAATTCAATGTTTCGTTAATGTTTGACACTGAAGCTAATTTTGAGAAGAATGAGAGGTTCTTCTTTCCCAAAGGGACAGTTAAAATAAATAAAATTAACCTCTTTTATGTAGTGTTATTTTACTGTTAAATAATATAGGTACATAAAAATATATCCAAAATTTACTTCTCGAAACGCGTTATTTCTCGTAGCACTGCAAACTTCTTACGTTCTCCTTTATAGTATTTGTCATATTGGGCATTATGATTAATTGTATAATGTCGTTGCAAATTAAACGTCATGTGATTAAGCACGTTTTTGTACACCAAACCTTAAGCATGTTTTTGTACGCCTTAATAGTAGCCAGTATACCTTATACAGCCAGTATACCTTAAGGTTTGGTGTACAAAAACGTGCTTAAGGTTTGTGTACATTGCACGTTGTTGTACACCAAACCTTTGGCATAGCTGTCGCCATCTGCCAAAAATATAATTTTCTTTCCATACTGCATTGAAAATTGTCGGTGTGGACATTCGGGTTTGCAAAGTGCTTCCATGTTTCCGCGACTTCAGTTATCAGGACAATGTGACAGAAGTTATCGCAAGCCTTGCAACGTGGCACCATCAGTGACTTGCTTTTGGTAGCCAACACTGTTCTACGCTCGTGACTCGCTCTGTTGGAGCAGCCCTGTTTTAGAGGAAGCAATTTACTATTTATTTCAAGCATGATTTATCCACTTATTCATTACCGATTTCCTATTGAGAGTTTTTCCGTCAAAAATTCGCATTTTCTTGCTCGTGATTATAATACTTTTTCTTGCAAAGTAGGGGTGAGAAAGTGAAAACAGTTGCAGTAAATGTTGTATGTATTTGCCTAGCCTATTGTTTTTTGTATTTCCTGCATTTTACACATTTTCCATCAGTCCCTGAAAGGTGTAAACTAATAAAGAGAATTCACTTGGTATAGAGAAAGTTTGAAATGCACCAAAAAATCAATGTCAAAATTGGACAAAAGTTACTTGGTGGCTCTGAAACAAAATTTTTTTTTTTAATTTCCTTGCTCGTATGGATCACACTAGCATCTATATTCACAGGATTTTATCCAAAATGAATACTCCCTGGTTGATCTGGATGAACGTGTGAACAAAAGTAATTTTATGAAAAGTATTGTTTCTTATGGCTGAGTACAATGGAGTTGATATTGATCATGATAAAATAGTGCATAATTATGAAAAGCTTGGTAATGTAAAGCTCTTTGTGGTTTTCAGAATACAGTACCTGGGCGAACAGTAATTTCAAACCAAAATGCAAGTATTACTGTGACAGCACAGGCACAAGATGCAACATCTCTGCCTCGTACAAAATTAGTAGCTGTTGAAAATCTTGCTGCAAGTACCACAGATTCTCAGTTGCGAAGAATGTGTCAGAGAGTAGGAATTGTTGAAGTTAGTAAAGTTCATAAATGTTTATAAAATATGTATGTATACTTGTGTAAAATTTAATGACATTCTTTATTTTTTTTAGAACATTCAAATGATACCTGCACAGCGGAGAGCTGTCATTACTTTTAGTAATCCTACATCTGCCATTACTTTTTTGAAAAGATATCAGCGGAAAATGGTGGACCTATCCTTGATCAATGTGAAACTTCTGACTTGAATAATTTGATATAAGTTAATTATTCAACTGAACAATTAATTAGAATTAATTAATTGAAGATAATTGTAGAACTGTAGAATTAATTAATTGAAGTTATGAATTTTCATGAGCACATCGAGTGAGAAGATCCACGGTTGCTTATTGGGACTTGTGATGTTTTATTAAACTATTGTCATAAATGAAGGAAATTATTTAAAAAATGAGCTGTGACTAACCCAGCTACACTTGCTAAAATATTTGGCAAGTTGCAATTTTGTAAACTGCATTGTAAGTTTGTGATGGAAACCAACATATTTGCTTCTTGGAAACTATATGCGCAACTCCTACACTACAAATGACTTACGAAATGGAAGTACTTCCAGTCATTTAGTTGTTTTCCCTGCAAAACGTTTCCTGTTTGACAAATCATCTGAAGTGGTGTTTGAAGAATGGTGGCAATGTATTTCTTCTTGTTTACAAATTGAACTTCTGAATGGACAAAAGAAAGTAAAAGAATATTCTACAATGAATATTCCATGAAGGAATTGGTTGTGTTCATCTCCTGACTCATCATTGTCTTCATCTTAATTCGTCAAGTTAGGTGTAATATGTATATACATAAATCACAGTTTCTGGTGTAAGTCAAGTGACAAAATATTAATTGTTAAATGAGGATGCAAAAAAGCTCCAAAACTTTCCTCAATTTTCTGGAAGTAGTTAATTATAGTTCCAAAGAATTTCCTCAATTCTCCCATTACTAGATTTTTTTCCATCCCCAGAGAACTTTGTTGTAATTACTGTATACTACAACCTTTCCCCTTTTTATATACTCCTATTTTGCTCTTTTTGGTCATATTGAATCATAAAATTAAGATATATATATATATATATAATATATATATTTGTTAAGTCATGATATTTTATTTCTGAAGCAAGTGCTTCATTAAACAATGCAATCTAGTGTGTGTTAGAACTTGAGGGGAAAATACTAAAATTTGTAACATAATCCCTCCATGTTTCTAAATAGCAATGTAATGCAATATGTTACACAAGAAAGTTCACCACTGAGCAGCTTTCTTGCATTCATGCATTCTTGTAGATTGCATGTTTATTAGAATGTAATTTCAAAGGATGTTACAATTTTATTGTAGAAAATTAGGTTCCAGTTTATGAAAAATTACCTTTATATAATATTTCTCAAAAACATGTGTGTTTAGTCAAAGGATGAGGCAAAGGAAACAAATGTTGCAAGTTGATATGTGAAACAAAAGAAGTGTATTTGTTTCGCCAAAAAGATTGTATGTGAAACACACCATAACAGTGAGAATCAGACAATCACAAATTATACTGAAACCGAATCATTCATATTTTCCCCAGTGGACTTCAAATTGGATTTCATGGTTTTATTCCAGAGAATGTTATAATTTCCATTGAATTTGATTCATATATCTTTTACATTGTTTTTTTAACATTGTGTATTTAGGCTCACAGTGTTGATTGTTATGAAAGTTTCTGCATCCATCAGTTTATTAATTATTTATTCCTAGTTATACATTATGATGATAAATATTTAAGATTAGGGTATAAAATAGTGCAGAAAAATGTTAAAGATTTTGAATCAAATTTAACAAACAGGAAATTCTCTAATATATTTTTATGTGATGTCCAGGGATAACTTTTCTCCAAAAAATGTTATATTAATTGCAAGAGTAAAATTTAGTCATAATTTTATGCATAGATCACTTTAGAAGAATGATGTTTCAGAAGGTAACCTTCTAAAAACCAGGAAACCCTTGAGTAATTTGTGTTATTCTTGGACAGTAACCATAATTACAAGGAAACTACTTTTTTTCCTTCTACATTTTTATGTATTTCAACAAATTGATTTTCTGACTCCCAGTAATTGATGAAATTGAAACTGAAATATCTACTTTTAGAAATGCTTTATTCCTAAGGGAATTATTAGTATAATAAGGTAAATTAAATATTATAAATCAGCAATAAAATATTTTGATGTTAACTCGCATTGTTTGCCTAAATACAAGGAAGTTCATCATAGTTTCCAATTCATGTGAAGTCACTGTATTCAATGTGTTTAAAAATATTTATGATGTAATAGCAAAGTCAATAAGAAGTTATTAGCTATGATTTCTTTTGTAAATGTGTAAATGGAACTGTTTTTATGTTAGAAAAAGTGTACTACTTCATAAAAAGTTCTACAAAGGCTTTTAAGTCTTTTCTCTACCAACTCATTCTATTAAACATTTAAAAAAAAAAAATCATAATGGTAAAATACTTTTTCATTGCCTCTCTCAATTGGCTTTTGTATGATCTTTATGGAGGAAATATTTATGAATGAAGGATTTAGTACAAAAATCAAAAGTTTTGAAATGATTTTGTTTAGCAAGAGATATTTGACTGAGATACTTTTGTAATTTTTAATTTCTGTGGTTCTTTTCTTTTATTTTGATATTTTAAACTAGCCATTTTTATTATTTGTCTTTTAATGACCTAATACAGGTAGTTTTTTAACAAGTTTATGTTGTGTTGAACCTGTAATGAAGCAAAATCCTGCCTTTTGATATCAGTTTTTTCTAACCATAGTTACCAAATAAACATTGTCCGAAAGCCAATTGTATGTGGTTGTTAGCTTGTGTAACAGTTCCTCAGGTTCTCCATTATCTTTAAAAGATAATAAAAGGATAGAAGTGATTAACTAGATCTTTACAGTCTCACTAGTCTTAAATATTGATTAAGAACAAAAAATCTCAATGATCAATTTTTTTAATTTTTCTCATATCAATATTTTTAAAGCGATTATTCTATGTGTAAGATTTCTTGATACGGAATTGCTATATATTGACTGTACTATGTAATCCTGATTTTAATCTTGAAAGTCTGGTATAATTGTACTGTTTTGAGTTAAGTAAAGGGGATTTTTCTTAGGCTAATTTACTTTGCGAAGAGTTTACTGAACTGTTTTTACAAATACGTTTTGATTGTATGATTTATGGAATGTGTTCTCTAGATTAAAAATCTAAAGAAAATAAAATATTTTGACCATGCTGTATGTTTTAAGTTATGTTGGTAATAATTCTGTGATTGATTAAGAGGAAATATTTTGTATGCAAGAGTCAATGTTCTTTAAGCCATTAGTAAAGGTCACAATGATCAAGTGTTTGATATGCTCAGACTGTATTGAAGATGTGAAAATTGGACTATTTAGTGACTAGTTTTCTGGAAAAATTTCAGTTGATTTAGACAATTTAATATCAAATACAAAATCATACAATGTTAACATTTTATTGACTTGAGAGAATAGTACTATGTATTCTCCTTCCCTTTTAACAATGCATTAATTTTATTTGTAGGTTTTCCAGGATTTTGTTAGGTCCAATTTTCATTGAAAAAAAATTGTGATGTATACATTTATTTATCAGTCAAAAAGCAATTCTGACACAATATCTTCTAGAATATTTTTGTTTCTTTATTTCTAGTATCAATTTGCATTGTTCCAGAAATTGGTTGTTATATTTGAATTTCATTTGCTGATTGCTTTCCGAATGTGGATTTCTTTGGTTGTGTATCTAGATACGAGTATGACTATAATTTACTTACATATTCTCAGACATATTTCAGATGTAATGTTGCTATTTTCAATTCCTTAACTTTTAAACTAATGTGATTTGTATATGTTCTGCACTTTTATCTTTGAATTACTGTAACATTCCGAATACTGTTCAC
The DNA here is from genome assembly GCA_964035755.1 of Teleogryllus oceanicus. NCBI lineage: Eukaryota > Metazoa > Arthropoda > Insecta > Orthoptera > Gryllidae > Teleogryllus > Teleogryllus oceanicus. The sequence continues at coordinate 108,746,649 of CAXIVR010000009.1, forward strand.
ATTGTGTTCTTTATAGGTCAGTGCTAAAACAAGTTACTAAGGGCTTCAAGAACATAAGAGTTTGAGTATAGACATTGTCCATGTGCTCAGAATGTTGCAGAATTGATACTTCCTGTCAGTTTTCAGATCCTGTATGATTTTATGTATGTATTTTTTTCTTTGGTATTTCAATTAGACAAAATTTGCATTCTGAAAAGAATAAACTTTTCTGTTGTGTAAATAGCTGGATTTTGCATTGTTGAAGTACAGAGAATAAATTATTGGTTTTTGAAATTTCTTTATATATTGAGAAAAGATTTTTCATTATTTATATAATGAATACCTTTTTAAATTCATATCTTTTTGATGCAAATTAGAATTATTTGTAAGCTACAGAGTATTTTATGTAAATAATAAATTTAGTTGGACATTACTTTTTATTCTTCTGAGAACTGACAATTCTTCACGTCATTTTGAGCACTTGAGTAAGAATTTTTTTTTTTCCCCCCCCAATATGTATTAAAATTTTCAATATGACATGTACAAATACTGTTATTGTACACTGTTTCGTGGGTGAATATTGGATTGTGATAGTGTTCTAAAGAGCCCTTCTAGTGATTTTACTTCTGATTGTTAAATTTCCTTGTGGACTTTAATTTCTTTTAATATTACTTCAGTTTTAGTGATGTTAGTGATGTTCACACGTATAAGAAGGCTGACTGTATCTGACTCATCTGTTTTTTGCTACATGTTATGAAATTTTTTGATTCAAAGGGTAAGAAACGACTGATTCCCCAGGTGAGTTGAATCTATATATTTCTGTATGTTTAAAGAGAAAAAATGTTAATATATTTTATATTTTTTACTAGACCAAAGATTTGTACAAAGAGAGAGAAAAAAGTACAATCAATCTTATTGCTAAGATTTATATTGCATGGAAAATTTAAGAATGTAACTCAAAAAGACCACTCTTATACTTTTCATTAGTTCATTTTATTAGAACTATATTTAATTGTCACCTTATTGGAGAGGTAATTTCATTGGAAATATGTTCTGCAACAATCAATGCATCCAAGATGTGATTCTGTTAATGAATCCCCTGTGTATTTTTTTAATAGTTAAATTTGTTCAAAGAATTATCACCCCAATTGGTACTAGAACCTGCGTGTCAAGATTTATGCCCAGTTGCTTCAACTTTTGTTTTCTCATTGCTGAGCTTTCGAGAGAACCAATTCTTTGAATGGTTTCAAAGCCTGAGTATTGCCTGTTGTGTGATATATAATTGTCACTATCCTATCACCTTATTGGAGAGGTAATGATGATGAAAATATTTTCCACAACAATAAATGCATAAAAGACGTGACCTGAGAAAAATCAGGTATTGGAACTGTTCAAAGAATTGGTCATTTTAATACCTCAAAGGTTAGAGCAACTGGGCTTTAACCAGGAGACCCAGGTTCAAGTCCTGGTCAAAGTGACAATTCTTTAAACAAATTTAGTTATTAAATAAATCTATTAGTATTTTTATTTAGATATTCAATTCAGTATATCGCTTTTTTTAAAATTTGTTTATCAGAGTTTTTGATCCCTTCTAGCATTTGGAAAAAAAAGAAAAAAAAATCTTTAAATAAAATAATTTTATTAAACATATTATTCCTTTGAACCAATTGTGTTCCGTTTTTTCTCTTTCTGATGTGAACTTTTATTATTGTACATTGTAGTCTGTACACTGTTGTGTATTATTGTA